>CM023955.1:38148297-38225314 GCA_013407115.1 Glycine latifolia
AAGAGAGAGAGAGAGAGAGAGAGAGAGAGAGAGAGAGAGAGAGAGAGAGAGAGTAACGTCTTCTTTGAAATTGAAATTGAAATGCGGAGAAATTTAGGGCGAATTTAAAAAACGAAGGGAACTGGAATGGCAGTGAAATGAAATGATGCTGAAATGCACGCCAAATGAAGTCCAAATGAAGTCGCGGAGGTGCAGCGGGGGAACCGGAAGGGCCGGTGAGAGGGAAAGCAGGGAGAGGAAGGGTTTGGGGAAGGAGGAGTGGGTTGAAACGGTTGACTGTGGAGGAATTGATTCGCATGATTAAGTGGAATTAAATGGGGGGTTTGGAATCCGCCAATCAGAGAGTGGCGTATGTTAGAGCGATAAGGGACTAACAGGTACATGTGGTAGTATGTACTGACTTCGTGGTTTTTAATGAGATTTAATTAATTTATTTATTAATATTAAAAGTTATTTATTTTTTTCGTAATTAATTTTGTTTTAAATTTATATGTTTTTAATATTAATAAGAAAAAATTTATTTTTATAAAAAATATTATTAATTATTAATTCTTTTAATATCTCTTATCATCAATATATTTCTTGTTTTAACTTTTATTACTATGCATGTAAAATAGTCAAAAGCAAAATTTTCAAAATATTTTATATAAGATATAAAGTTTGATCTTAGAAATTAATAGACATTAATGTATATTATTTAATATTTAATTGAACTCAAAAAATAATAATAATTGCAATATTTTTGTAAAAAAAATAATACAAGAGAAATTTGTAATGATTCTAATTAAAAAGGTTAAGTTAATATCTAAGTTTTTGAACTATTTGATAATTTTTAATAAGGTTCTTGTATTAATTTTTTTTAATTGAGTCCCTAATTTTTTAAATTACATATATGTCATTAATGGCATGGACCTAATTAATAAATAAATACAACTTCAAGGACTTGATTTTAAAAAATTATTTAGAACCTAATTAAAAAATTTAAATAGTTCAAAGACATATTTAGTAGTTCTTAAATTCTACTTAAGCTTTCTCAGTATTATTCTTAATCCTTTGTATACCACTTCTAAATACAACTCTTCATGTTAGTATTCTTACATCAATCAAAAGTAATCATGGAAGAGAGTTTGAAAACGAAAGTTTTCAAAGGTTCTGTAAAGAAAATGGTAATTTTCGCAATTTCTCAACACTAAGAACACCACAATAAAATAGTGTTGTTGAGAGAAAAATAGGTTACAAGAAATGGACAAAATCACGTTGAATGATAATTAACTCCAAAAATACTTCTAGACTAAAGTAGTGAATATTGTCTGTTATTTACAAAATAGAATTTACATTAGACCAATCAAGACTCCCTATGAATTGAGGAAAGGAAGAAAGTCCAATATATCATACTTCCATCCTTTTATATTTCAATGTTTCCATTCTAAACACTAAAGACAATCTAGGAAAGTTTGATTATAAGTGTCACAATGGAATATTGATTGGATACTCTGAAACTTCAAAAGCATTCAGAGTTTATAACTCTAAAACCTTAGTTGTGAAAGAAGTTATCCATGCAAAGTTTAATGACACTAAGCCTAACAAAGACCTATCAGAGCTAGATGATTCATTTGTGGAATTAAGGTTGGACGATGACAAGTCAATCAAAGACAAAGCAAATAATGATGTGTTAACAAAAGAGTTTAATGATGGGTCAGTCGAAGAACAAATAACCTACTGGATGCAATTGGCAGATGAAGAAACACCATCTAAAAGTTCAGATAATTGGCTTCCTATTGATATAGTCAAAACAAGATCATCTGTCCAAGGCTAGACTGTTCTCATATCAGAAGTAGAACCAAAGATAAAGGATGGTGCCTTGTTAGATGAAAGCTAAATCCAAGCTATGCAAGAAGAACTTGACCAGTTTCAAAAGAATGATGTGTGGCATCTAGTGAACTACTTAAGGACAAAGTAGTTGTTGGAGCTAAATAGGTCTTTAGAAATAAGCTTGATGAAGCGGGTAAGGTTGTGAGAAACAAGGACAAGTTGGTTGCCAAAGGATACTCACAACAAGAATGTATAAACTACATTGAAACTTATGTTTCTATTGCACAAATTAAGGCAGTACACATTTTATTATCATGTCACTCAACAATATGAAGTTTGTATCAAATGGATGTAAAAAGTGTATTCCTCGATGGTGTCATTAAGGAAGAAGTCTATATAGAACAACCCCCTAGGTTTGAGAGTACTACCTTTCCTCACCATGTTTTAAAACTAAACAAAGCTTTATATGGACTGAAACAAGCTCTTAAAGCTTGGTATGAAAAGCCCGGTTCCTTTTTTTTTATTGAAAATGGTTTCACAAGAGGAAAAGTAAATTCTACTCTATTTCGAAAAAAATTGTTGCAATCAATTCATTATTGTCTAAGAGACTCTGTGTAAGGAATTCTCTAAGTTGATGTAAGCTAAATTTTAAATGAATATAATGGGAGAATTCAAATTCTTCCTAATTAAGCAAATTAACCGAGGCATATACATACACCAAAACAAGTAAGTGAAGGAACTATTGAAGAAAATACCAATGCATCCAACCACTTCGCTTGGATTGGATGAGGAATCAAAGAAGGTGGACAATACGATGTATATAGGAATGATAGGATCACTCTTATACCTCACGGTGTCTTGACATGACATTATGCTTAGTGTATGCCTTTGTGCAAGGTTTCAAAAGGATCCAAGGGAGGTACATTTATCAATAATTAAAAGAATATTTAGATATCTTATTGATACCACTAATCTTGGTTTGTATTTCAAAAGGGAGAAAGATTCCAAATTAATTGGATATTGTGATGTTGATTATGCTTGAGACAAAATTGAAAGGAAAAGCACTGATAGATGATGTCACTTCATTGGTGGTAACTTAGTCTCTTGGATTAGCAAAAAGCAAGGAACAATATTCACTACTTAAGCAGGATACATATTAGCAACAAGTTGTTGCTCCCAACGACTTTGGATCAAACATCAGCTAAAGGATTACAATGTTTATGAGAGTAACATTCATATCATGTGTCATAAAAATGTTGCTATAGATCTTTCAAAAAATCCAATCATGCATTCAAGAGCAAAATACATAGAGTGCTCAATGGACCTATCATCCAAAGGATACTTAGTTATAGTATGTACACTTCATGTGATATGTCACATCCAATGTTTGGGTCATTACATATTTATTTATTTCATTCAATATGGCTCTGGTGAAATGAGGTCATTTTGGTAAGTAATGCCAAATGATGTAGTATCAATTAATTCCTTTAAGTCATCCTCATATGTACAGTCTCATACCTACACAACCTATGGATCCCTCTCTTTCTGGTGTGATTTGTCAAAGTGTTACACCCTAGGCATTCAAGAGTGAAGCACAATGCTCAAATGGTTTAGAATCATCCTAGAAAGTTAGTGCCAAAGGCTCCTGTATAGGAACCACCAGTTCCTAAAAGTAGGGCAATCATAAAGCTATTTATATCCATTGAAAGACTTGGATGATGATTGGGCACCTCTACCTCCACCTCCACCTTTTGAAACTGTAAGTACTTAGCCTACACAACCCCAATCTTCTACTTGTACCACTTGTTGCGAATCTTTACACGGCAAGTGCACCGATCGTTTCAAGTAATATAATGATAAATAGAGATCGTTCCCACGAGGATTGAAATACTAATTCAATTATAATCGACTAACTTTACTATTGGAATAATACGAATAATAACGAGAGATTTAATATAATAGGTTGTTTAATTGAATTTATTAAAATAAAACGCAAGGCAATAATGTAATTTCAAACGTATTAATTATGACAGAGAATTATGGTTTAAGCACAATTACTATGGTTCCCTCTTATGTGATTGAACTGATATTTAATTACTCCTTAATAGAATTGATTGAAGATATGTCTAATTAATTAGCTAAACCCTAATTCCTCGGTTATTTAGCCCTTTAATCTAGTTTGGGAATCCTAATTCCTTAGTGATTCTTATTAGATTAAGCATTAAGATGACATATTTAAGCTTCACAATACTTCATCCCTATCCCTAGGTAATGTTGTGATTGTTAATCTATTGGGTTCAGGAATTAAAATCTCAAGATCCCTCTTTGTTGATTTTAATCCTATATAATCTAACAGAGTGATCAGATCTATTTAGATTTAATGAATGAAATAACACAATAGAGTAAAACAATAATACTAATTTCCATTAAATGCAATCCAACTACAACAAGGGTTCACTATAGCTTTTGGCTAAACCATAATTACAAAGGAATTAGCCAGACATGGAGATGTCTGGCCTCACACAATAATAAGAAGGGAAGAGAAAAAATCTAGGTTGGGAAGTTACCACCCCTTCAATCCTGTCTTCCTCTATATCTTCTTCTTCCTTGAGCTTGATGTTTTCTTCCTTTGCCTCCTCAATAGCTGTTATTCTCCTCTGCTGTCCTCTCTGCCTTTGTGTCAGTCTCTGTGTTTGTGTCAGTCTCTGTGTTTCTTTTGGCCTCCTAAGTCCCTATTTATAATTAGGGTGTGAAAATCTTCTCTTATCTTTTATCAAAATCTTCTATTATCTTTGTGAAATCTTTAATCAAAATCTTCTATTATCTTTTATCTTTATGAAATCTTTAATCAAAATCTTGAAATCCAGAGGCTTCTTGATTTTGCTTTCTTTTCTTCTTTTCTTGGTTTCCTGCTATAAAAATTCAAAGAATAAGTGATAAAGATAAAATAATGAAAACTTTCACTTATGTTAGCATGTATTGCTCAATTATTATTAATTTATTGATTCTTTTAGCTTGAAAAACACTATATGCTAGAAGCATATCACCACTCCATCAAACCTTGACCAAACGGAACTTACCTAACCTGAATACCCCTATGTTGATAACTATTTAGTTATCACTCTTGGACCTTTCATTCTTGATGATGAAGGGAATTCCATTCTAGATGATAAGAGTATTCCTATTAGAAAAAAGGTTATCATTACCAAACTCCTTAAAAACTTGGCCAACCTTAAGCCTAAGCTCACAAAAAATGACTTCATCCTCTTATATGGCTTAGAAGGATTTGTCCCCAAGTTACCTATTGTTATCTTCACCCCACTTCACCTTTGCCATCAACCCTTTGTGTAAGAGAAAAACAAATGGGATGGTCCTAACTAGGTCTCATATGTTACCTCTTGAGCCAATCGCCCAACCATCCAAACTCTTACTAGGCATGAGGTCATTACGCAAGGATCCTATATGAATAGGTTCCCCCTACTCTGCTTGCCTTAGAATGAATAGTATAAGACTGGTGAAGGTGCCATGGAAGTTACTAACATTTAGGAAGATAAGTTCCATCCAACTATGGAAGTCTCCAACTCAACTTGGTACTACCTTGTTGATGAACCTTATCAACCTTTAGATAGAGCTTCTTGCAAGTCTCTTAAAAACTCAGAAGCTTTTATAGTATTACATGGGCTATTATCCTCCCAATCTCTACATCAAAAAATCCTTACCTATTCTGAGGACATTACTACGCTATAAAACTAATAATAAAATAATTAACATGTCTTATATATATATATAAACCAAAATCAAGATATAAATATAGTTTGAAATGGATTTCCCACTATGGCTAACTCCAACATTCAGGTGATCCCCAATTTGGTGACTTGTCTTTCTTTGTCACCTAGTTGGAAGGTGCATGATTCTTCAAATGGTTTTACCCATATTGTCCTTATGAGTTCTGGGGTCAAGGTCTAGGTCATATGAGATCATGGGAGTCGACATCTCTATGTAGTTGACAGATTTGCAGTGGTTTTCCTTGGTCAAGTTTTCATATAGCATTCTCGAGCGGCCTTTTGGTCAGAACCAAGGTTGTCAAAATCGAGAGTCTACGTAAACTCGTGGGAGCTCCGTAAACTCGACTGATAGACTCGAATCGTAAAATCATAAGAGTCTACTTCAAATAAAAATAATAATAAAATTACCAATAATTTTTCATTACATAACTATGCCTAAGGGCTAAGAAATTGGATTGATATTTGGGGGGGGGGGGTGTCAACTCGTAAAAGGCTAAGAAGAAATTAACAATCGATAAAACAAGATGCATGAAACAAAAGTATGAAATAAGGGTTGAAGAAAGGGGGAAATATGTTGTGTTGAAGATATTCAACCTTGACCATTCGCTAGACTATTCAAAAACCAGTATTTCTCATAGAAATAAGAATAAATATATCAAAAGAGAAGTTGAAATCTGAAATTGCTTAATAAGAGACTATTAAGGTAAAAAAAACCCTGCCAAGTACTGTTTAGGGAGAATTGAGTCCCAAGATGGGCATTTGTTGCCTCTAGTTAAATTCACAAAACTTGCAAAACCAGCCTTGATCTTCACGAGGAACTGCAATGTATAATAAACACTTTGTTTTACGAATAAAAAATCAGCACAATAAAGGTTACAGAAAAAGCTGACAAGTGTAAACAGGAACTCACTATTTTCAGTATCCAAAGGAGGATAAAGACATCTATGGTGAAAAGCACAATTGCAAGTGCCATCATAGAGTATAATATCATTATCTGGGAAAGCTTCATGTAGTTTGCAATTGGCACAGAATATCTAGATGAAGAAAAAACTAGAAAAATATTCAGCTTTTGAAATGGTGAGCCATCCCTTGTTTGTATGAGTTGATTAAACATGAAAACAGTGTGCAATCAATGATTCCCCATTAGAAAATAAAAACAAGATTCAAAGCATTATAAAAGGTCCTGAACAGGAAAGAATGCAAAAAGATAACAACAATACACAATATAGTGAAGTAACTATAGTTTTGCACTTGCTCACATTTTCATGATAAACAGATCCATCTGGAGCAATGGCAGAATCTTCAATGCTACCTACAGAACTAAGAGAATCCATATTGCATATGGCATCACAAATACTAAGTTTAAGTTTTAAAATATGCTTTTTTACTCATAGTAGCTCCTTTTCTGGCCTAATCTTCTCTCGACTGTAATAAGAATAATTATCAGTTACATAACTATTTCTCAAGGGAAAGTTTTTGGTTTGAAAAACTATTAAATGTTTTTCAATTAGGATCACACTACATTGCATCAAGCGATTTTTCCAAGAAACAAGAAAACTATGTAAAGAAACTAAAAAAATTCAGCTTCAGAACAATTCATCAATTTATTTTATATAGTGCAAAAAAGCGCTAGTAAGAATACATAATAACAGAGAAACAAATATACTAACATTAAGAAAATAGTTATAACATAAACTAGTAGGTCAACATGAAAAAAAGAAAAAATCCATATTGTCTCTCCTCTTCTTCTCTCCCCTACAGCATATTGATAGAAATGGCAGTCCTAAGTTCAACCCTAAACATCTTTTCTACTTGTCATGAAAAATACTTGCAAGCTGTAGCACGAGGTTCACAATCAGAGGAAGCATGAAGCTACAAGATCGAGGACAAAGTGGTAAACACAAACTGACAAAGCTACGACGACTGAGCGACGATGAAGCTATGACGAGCAGCCACAGACCAGTGGCTGAGCAAGGAGGAGAGCGAGGTTTGTGTACATTGAGACGAGGAAGAATGAAGGCACAAAGAAGAATGAAACGACGCGACATAGACTGAAAAAAATTAAATTTGAAGCACCTTACTTGCTAGCGGAGAACAATGTCATTTTGCCACCAGAAAGACTCGCAAAATCGCAAGCAAACTCGTGATTCTACCCAAAATCGAGCGATTTTACCCAGAATCATGCGATTTTACTTCAAAAATGAGTTTACGTGCGATTTAACTCGTGGAGGCTTAGTAGAGTCATAAAAACGGATGATTCTACGATTTAAAGCCAGAATTTGATAACCATGCATGAAACCGTTCGAAGGGAATTTCGTGCATAGCAAGGTCAAGGTAGACACCACAACATCTAGCACATTCAAGGAAGGGTGTCTGAGAAGTATATTGTAGAAGGTGTGGGCATATACCATTATTTAGCGAATCTTGATTGTTTTTTGATCAGGTTCTCCATGGCCAAACTTAGTATACAACTGGATGCATCCTCTTGTGTTTTCCCTTTCACCAAAAAATCTGATTAATGGTTTGTCGTAAGGTAAAAGCTCTACCTTAGGGATTTCCAGCTGATTGAAGGTGTTCCAATAAAAGACATTGGTTGAGCTTCCGTGGTTGACAAGTATTTTTCTAACCATACAGTTTGCGATTCTCACACTGATTACCACATGGTCATCTTCAACTGAGTCTATTTCCTTAGGTGCTTTATGTGGGGATACCATATTTACAGACCGAACGATTTGAAGATATTTCCTTCTTGCTTCCTCCCCCAGCGAATCCTTCTAAAATCATGTTGGTTATACATCTCGATTGATCTTGGGGCTTTTCTTCCCCCTTTCTCTTGACTTGCCTCTGTGCCTTTCTGACCAACAACCACAATCCCAATCCCGATCTCTGCCCCTATTTGCCACTTGACAGTGTGAGCTATATGGCCGAGTGACTTGTGGTTTGTGGATAAAATCTTTCATGTGTCCTAAATTGATGAGATCTTCGATCTTTAAAAATGTCACAATTTCCTATGGTATCAACATATTTTGAAAAAATCAGCCCTTGGCGGAGTATTTGCTCTTTTGAGCATTGCAAATATTTCGGTGGCTAAAGCTTGCTCAATGACCTTGACCCTACTAGTATTGGGAGGTGTGTAAAGTGTGTATCGAGGTTCGGTGAGGGGGGTCTCTTCACCCATCATATTTAGTTTTTCTAAGTCCTTTTTTTATTGAGGTTGCTTGAGTTCTAACCTAATTTTTGTACTTAGCTAGTTCCTCCATTTGCATGTATTTATGGTGTCCATTAACAAATGAGATAATATTTAAAAATTAATTAGGACAAAATTAAAGTTTAAGATATTTATTTATAAGAAAAAGTAAAGTCTAAGAAAGTTGTTAACATATCATTACATCCTAACTCATTCACGTACATCTCTAGTTTACACAATTTAATTTATATATTTATTAAGCTGGCATATAAATTTATGTAAATATAAATTGAGTTAGATGGTTAGGAAAAAAGAAAAGAAAAAAAAATCTGTTAAAAAAAGTCGACATAAATTGACATGTATATAAAGGTTATTAAGTATTATGTTAACCAGCTATTAAAAAACGTATTAAGTTAACCATTGTCTATACCAACGTGAATTGGAAGCTTTGGACTCCTTTGCATATAGGATGAACTTAGAATAATAATATTATTAGTTTTATCGCAACCCTACTTTATAAATTTGAATTTAAATAAAATGTGAAGTTTATTAAATAATATTATATTATATTTATTAAATATAAATATAAATATTTTTATGTTATGACTACATCAAAATTATATTTTTATTTATTATTTTATTTCTTGACAATGTACTTCTTAATCCAACAACTTAGAAACAATTATCAAAACTATTGCCCCAATATAGTCCATCACGACACATCCACTTATTTTTCAATCGAGGACAAAAAGATCAATGCGATGTGCCAACCCTAATTACTTTTCCTAATTTCAATAATTATTAAATTTAGATTTATTATGTTTCGACACCTTTTATGAGCACTTACTTTTATAATTCGTAAGCTTTATTTTATAATAAATATTTATAAGTGTCCCCAGAATGATAATTAAAAAAATTAAAAAGTGAAATATTTTTATTGAATTGAATAAAATTATATTATTTATGATTTTTTATGTTTTTTATGATTTTTATAATAAATAATTTTTAAAAAAATTAATGTGACTTTTATGACATTGATTAACAAGATTCTTATTTTATTTAGTTTAAATTTTCATTTTTCAGGTTTATTAAATTAGAATCATTTCACTTTTTAGAAACATAATAATGATAATTTTTAAAAATGTGCATATAATTAATGGAATCCTGAGCTAAAAAAGTCTTTAAAGGAATTAATGATCCTTTTTATAAAATATTTTAGAATTTTGTTAAGCATTTAATCTTTTTTTATTAATTATCCTTATTAAATATTCTAAGTATTTGTGTTTTTTATTAATAGGGTTGCATCATCCTACCTCCGATCGTATTTATAAGACATAATCAACAAATTTTTTTTTCCTTATTATAAGACTTAACTTTATCTCTCTTCTGCATTAATTATTTTTTGACTAAAATATCTTCAATTATCTTTTTTCTCTCTCTTCTATATATTGGAGGAGATGAGTATGCACCTTCAGAGGTAGATATCAAATTGAGACCTTAAACCATTTTTTGGTAAACCTCATAGTGTCATATAGGATATAAGATATCTCAAGATTTTTCCCAATTTTTTCTTTAGTGATAGATCTCATTTTGAGATCGAACATTTTTAGTGCAAGATCTTGAGCTCATCTTCACTAGATTTCCTAATATAGGAGGTGAACAAATCTCCAACATGGAGAATAAGCTTTTGTAGAAGACCCTTTAAGATTTGTACAATGTTAAAAAAATAATTTTTTCCTTTCTCTCTCTCCCTAAGATCTCAAAATGAGATCTATTACTAAAGAAAAAAAATGAGAGAAATCTTAAGAGATCTTCAATTCTACCTCTGTGGGGTCTACCAAAAACTGGTATAAGATTCCAATTTGGAATCTATCACTAAAGATGTTAAGGGAGAGAGATGAAAAAAATTATATTTTTTAACACTGTGCAAATCTTTAGGGTTTCTTCTACAATAATTTTTTCTCCATGTTGAAGATTTGTTTATCTCCTTTATTGGAAGATCTAGTGAATACTAGATCTTGAGCTCAAGATCTGATACTAAATATGTTAAAGTTAAGGATAAATTTAGAAAACTATTATAATTATAGACAAATTTAATACTAATAACTACATTAATGAATTTTATTAATAAGCGCAAATGAGTCAACTATATCTTATATTTAGGGACAAAGGTAGTACTCTTGAACTTTAATGTTTTCACATTATCTATAACAAATAAATGATTATTAATAAATACAAAATTGATACATTAGTAACATTCTATTAAAAAAATTAAATAAAATCAACTAAATTAATTATTTTTATTGGTATGTGTGATTGATGTCTAAAGTTCCTTATAATAAGGAATAAATGAAGTAAAAAATGATCTTTGATGAAGCATTAATATTTTTAATATTAAGAAATAGTTTTTTAATAAACTATTTTATCAAAATATAGTCTTTTGTCTAATTGTATAGCGACAAAAAAATGAAGATTTGAAAAACATTAATACCATGAAAGTCATCAATGAAAGAAATTGAAGATATAAGTCATCAAGGATGAAGATAAAAGACAAATGTCATCAATTATGAAGATCGAAGACATAAGTTATCAATTGTGAAGATTATTGGAAGTTATTAGAAGTCACGAGTAGTTAGGAATCTTTGTCTATAAATAATATTCTCTTTATCTCATTATAATTAATTTGTCTTAAAATAATTATCATTTTAGTTTTTCAATGTAACATTAATTATTTTTTTCCAATTATATCTTTTATAAGATCAATGATGAACTACAAAATCTATTAATGTATTAATAACTATATAAGATTAATTTTGTAAAATTATTAGTCTTTTTCATCTACTTATCACTTTTTTCTTGGATCATGTAAAATAATCAATAACGACAATTATTTTGGGATGAAGAAGAAGTAGTATGTTTTAAAAAAAAAAAGGAGTAATTTGTTTCTTTAATAAAGGTTGAAACTTTTGAACACTCAGAGATCCTCTAATGTCCCAATTATGGAACTACAAGTTACTCTGGTGTTCTCAACTACCATTTCAATTTAAGTTTTTACTTTTATTGCATTTTTTTTAAATTCTTTATTTTTTTTAATTTTCATTTCTTCTTGAAACTCACCACTTGTTTAATTTTCTGCACTCTTTTATTTATAATTTATTCCAATATTTGATCTTCAATATTGTTAAAAAAAATAATCATTAACCCATATTAAAGGACATACCGGAAGCATAAAAAGTCTTCAGAATTGTTTTCTTTCTTAAATATACTTATGAAATTGTATTTATTAATGAAAACAAGTAGAAAATTCATTGGTAACACTATTCAATTTAAAATTACTAATATATTAATTCCATTGAATAAATAAATAAAATTTCATACTCATCAAGTGGTGCATGCAACCAAATTTTCTTAATTTTTGTTATTTGAAATGGTGGAGTTGCAGTATAGAAATAGTCGGAATCAGAGTGAAATTGATGCTTAAGCATGCACAACATGATTAAACCTAAGTCTCAGTCAGAGGCTTGGAAGTAATTGAATCTAATGAAAAAGGCGCACGAAGAGTTGGATTGCCTTCGTAAAACGACAAAATAGGCATCTTTCATCCTGTGCAGGCGGGAACCGAGAAAACATTGTGTTTTAGGTTAATGAATCATGCTTAATAATATAATATTATGATGACAATAATATAATAATAATACTTTTTTCCTGACTATAATATGGATAGGAAGTTATCTCCATTAAAAATAGTGATAAATCTTTAGCAAAGATGATAAATACATATAAAATTAATATTCTTCTCCTAACATAATTTATTTCCTATTTAACAATTAATAAAAAATAAATCTTGAATCATTTAGTTAATATAATAATAATAATAAATAGGTACACAACCGGTCCTATCTTGAATTTCAATTAATGGTACTTGTATTTATTTATAATAATGGTGTTTCACTCTATGTATCTGGGTAGATTTGAGATTGGAAGCAGAAAGAAGCATCTCAATGGGCATAGGAAAATGACCTCAAATTTTTGGACTATTTCAGTTTAGCACCCTCTAAGGGGTTACATTCCAATGTGGGGCAGCTACACCACCTTTCATGCTTCTATTGTTATCATCAATGTCCTAATCTACTTGGAGCTTCCAAATGAGATTATGCTATGTATCTCACTTCAGACGGTTTTGAAATAGACAAAAGAAGCGATGAAATTGTGTGAAACATGAATAATTTAAATAGTTCTATCAACTTCAAGTTTAATTTTGAAAAAAAAAACTGATAGAGGGGAGTGCTTCTCGATATAATCAACGCAAATGCCTGACCATATGTAAACTTGGGAGATAGCAGTAATCCAAATTACACAACACACATTGAGATCAAATTGCGTGAGAGTAAAAAGTTATGACGTTGTCTCATTAACGATTAATAACGTAGGTTAAAATATGATTTTTATCTTTTTGTAAAATATTTAATGTCTATTTTTAGTTTGTGTAAAAAAATTGTGTATTTCTTGTCTCCATAAAATTATAATATTTTATGTTTTACCAATAAGTTATTGGTTCGGGATGATATTAGATTTGTCCCCCTTTAACAATATCTCAAATTCAAATCTTGTGGATAAAAAAATGTGATTAGAAGGGGATAACCCACTAAAAATGACTAACAAAGTTTTTTGATAAAAATTAGTCATCAACAAAATCGATGAAAAATTTATCAATAACATGATTATCTGTAAAAAAAATTATGTGTTATTTTTTTACTCAATAATTGAGATTATTCTATAAAATGACTAGCAAGGTTTTGACCTTGGCATATATCCCACAGTGAAAAACCCATTTTTTACCATTGGATCTTTTAATTTTTGAGTCAACAATTGAGATTTTTTTTTTTCTTTCTTCCTTTTCCTGTTTTGACCCTGGTTATCCTTTTCCACTTAACACGCTCAGTCACCATGGTTGTCCAGTGTGTTCACATAACTACCAACTTCACTATTTTAATAACCCTCCGTCCTCAATTTGTCACCATCGTAGTAGAAAGCATCTGTCGCACAAAAGATTGCCCTTGTCACACTCCTAACTTGCACCACATGTATATGGTAGTTTCTTTCTTTTGATTCTTTACGCGAGCAAGCATTATCACGTCGTCGTGACCATGACTCTCATGAACTCCCATGGTCAGTTGGCCACTATAAGTGCCTGTGGCGCACTATCACCAAAAGCGCTAATGGAATTTTTATTTAGCAGATTTAACCTGACTTGGTTTTGTTCGATTTTGGTTTTGTTAATTTGAGTTTGATTTCAAAATGACGCACAAATCTGACTTGGTTTCGTTCCATGGGTGAAGATGAAAGGATGGGGGCGAAGGGTTTCGAAAGGAACATATCTGATTTGCTTTTTGTTATAGTTTTAATTGTTCTTGTTAACAGTTGATTGGTCAAAACTCATAACTTCAACAGTTATAGTTTTAATTGTTCTTCGGATTTAGGGGTTGGAAGTGGTGGTTATTTGGTTAGGATGTGGTGGTGATGGTGGTTGAGGTGCGATGGCTGATTCTTGTTTTTTTTTTTTTTCTTTGACAATTTTTAAGTGCCACAAATTGCATTATTGTATTTTTTTTAAAAATGTTTTTTTACAATTTGTGACAATTTTTAAACCCCAAAAATTATATTTTAAAATTTAAATTAAATAATGTCATGGTTCGATTGGATAGGTTCAGATTCATACAAATCTAAATTCAAGTTAAAAAGTTATACATTTTAATGTTTTAAGAATAAAAAATAGACAAATGTTTTTGCAATGACTAAAAATAAACTATTGATAATTTACAGGGACGAAAAACATATTTTAACTAATAATTTATCAAGCTAAAATGGAGCAACCTTAATTTCAATTTGGAATAATGGCAAAAATTAATTATTTCAATAGTCGATTATATATAATTAATTATGACTATAACCGATTATCTATATATATAGTACTAAAAGAACGTTTGCTTTTTTGATGTGTCATCCTCTTAGCCACTCTCAGCTTTGTTTAATAGCTGTCAACCTCAGTGGCTCCTCAGCTTGGGAATCAATGTGCCATCCTATCAGGCACTCTTAGCTTAGGAACCTCACTTAGCTTCTGCATCCAGACCAGCTATCATAATTGCGAAACCCGACCAGAAGCACATCCAAAGCATGACGCGGAAAAAAATTTCGATTTTCAGCAACAGCCTCGATGTCAAAAATCGTCAATCATTGTTCCGCTGATTCCTCACCAACTCTTCTACTGAATCATCACCAACTATTCTTGCTTCACTTCTCAATTACTGTTGTCTCAATCATCCTTGTCAGCCTGGGCAACACTTTCTATGAGATTAGAATCGCAAAATTCATCCTTCTCTCTCTGTTATGAAGAACCTCACTACGTTAAAGAAGAAGCGTAAATTTCTTCTCCTTTCTTTCCTTCTTCACCCACCCATTTTCAAGTTTCCTTCACATTCATCTTAGTCGAGACATCGAAGATTGTTCATCATATTTGATCTTTTTTTCAGGTTATGCATGTTCTTGGTTTTGATTCACATGTCTTTGCTCATTTTAGAGATGAAAGGAACAGTCGACGGAATCAGATATGAACTGCCTTTTGTGTTGTAAGGCTCACAAAGTATGAGTTTGAGTCATGATTATTTTTCCCAACTTCTTATTATAATGATAATAATAATTATTAGTGGTCACTTTCTTATAAATGAAGCATGATGTACATGAAAGTTGAGTAAAATTTCTGTTTTATAAGCTTATACATTAAACCAGTACTGATCACTGATTACAAATTCAAGCTGATAAGTTGCTCACTGTACTATTCCATGAGGTGTTTGACAAAATTTGTTTTGCTTATGAAGTGTTTGACAAAATGCCTCACTTAAATTTCTATTGCCCTGTTTATAATCTTTATTGTATATTGCATTTCATCTTGTGTTATGTTGCTTTCACCATTTTGACTGGTATGTAAACCATGACACTACCTGAAAGGTATGCTGTTTTTACATATCACTCCCATCTTTGTTTCTTCAAGTGGGTAAGTTGCCTTGCAATTAGATACAAAGGTTGGAAAATTTAGTTTTCAGAAACTGTAGACGAAATTTCTTAAACTTGAGCTATGAACTGGAAACAATCCCTTTTGGTTCTTTGGATAGTAAAGAAAATTATGAGGATTTTCTAGATATTTTTTGAAATCATTATGGCTAACAATGCTAAAGATAAAATTTTCAAATAAACAACATATGAAGGCTAAAGATGAAATTTTCAAATAAACAACATATGAAGGCTAAAGATTAAATTTACAAAGTAGGTTAATTGTGAATGGAATTCACAAGAGAATGATATAAATATTCACTCAAAATAGGAAAAATTATTAGGTAGCAGCAATTCAATATCACTTTGTCATTATAGTTCTAAGTAATATTTATATTAGCCTTAAATATATTTCTAATATAATTTTGTGTTTTTATAAAAAAATTATTTTAGTTGATATCATTTCTAATTAGTTTGAAGGAAGCATGCTCTTATTGTATCACCTTGGTCAGAGACTCAACTTCCAAGGAACACCACCTTTGTTAAAAAGAATGAAAATTTCCAGGCTTTGGTGTGTTCATATCTACATTTTCTTCTCCCATTCATCCTATTCAATACTTTTTAAGAGCAATTTTTAAAGCCAAAAAGCAAAAAGGAAATCAAATAGGCCCTTAGTCTTTACAACAAGATCAACCTAAAAGGGTGTTCAGGATGAATGGTAGACACTGGGCACAACCCATCCATAGCTCACTTGATTAGCTAAAGCAGGTTTCCTATACAAATTAAGTTATGTGTAGCAGAAATGTTTTTTCTGTTGCAAATTGTATAAATTAGGGATGTCATTTATAGGCAATATAAATTATTGACAAGTATGTCTGCATGAAAGAAAAATGGTAAAATACACACATAACCTTATGGCTAATATAACATTCGTATATGCATGAACTGATGCAACTATTGCTATTTCCCATCTGCCTCTATGACACTTGATGATGCTGAAGAAGTAATGTTGAAACTGTGCTGCGAGAGATCAAATTTGAAAGATGGTCATACAGTACTTGATTTGGGATGCGGTTGGGGATCGCTGGTTTTGTACATTTCCAAGAAGTATTATGTATGTCATATGATTAACAAAAATCTTAATAACAGATGACACTTACGTGGAACCAATATTTAGCTTGCAAACTAAGTTAAATAATGCATGATGATCAAATCACATTCTTCTGCTACTCTCTTGTCAGGGATCTTCAGCTGCAAAATTTGAATATTATAGTTGCTGATATTGGCACATTTGAAATGGAGGCTTCTTATGATAGAATATTTTCCATAAAAATGTTTGAGGTTAGAATTTGTGAACAAATAATTAATGTTGAAGCCATGTTTTCTTGAATTTTAAAGTCAGTTTTGACCTTCATGCAACATATGAAGAACTATAAGATAACCTTTTATTTGTTCATATGATGTGCCACAAAGCATTTGCCTACCACTTTGAGGTGAACTGAACATAACGCTATTAATCAATTTGGCCATCATGATTTGTTGGTTGTTTTGTTTATGATATTAGTCAATATCTTAACAAAGAGTAGTGAGTTCTTAACCTTTCATAGATACAATTCATTTACCCACTGATTACTTCTTCATGAAGGACAAAAATGAACATGACTAGATTACAATATACTTCTTTGCTGGAGCAAATATGCCTTTAGCAAATCTACTTCTTTATTTCCAAGTAAGTTTGCTATGATACTTATGCTAGCTTTGTTATTACCTGATGGTATTGGTATTTCAGAATCCTATCAAATTTTGATGTGTATTCTAAAAGATAAAGTATTGCTTTTTTTCCTTAAAAGAAAAAGAAAATGCAAGTGCAGAAGTACCTGCTAAATTTCAATAATGCAACATATACATTTGTCTTTTATTTTTTAAAATTTCAACAATGCTCATGGCTGGCTTCTGCCCTTCCTTTTTTTTCTGGTACCCCTTGGTTCATTCTGTGTCCCTTGGAGGGAGATCAACATTGGATTGAAATTTTTGATTATTTACTTTTGTCTGTACTTGGTTGAAATTTTAAACATCAGCGATGTTAACATTCGTATTTGACAAATTAATTTCACTATTTTAGGGAGGAGAATGTCCTTGATGAAGATGATTCTGAATTGCTGGAGGACAATAATATTAATATTCATCGTTGGAAGGTTTTGAATTTTTTGTATGTGTTTCAATTTTTTTTATTAATGTTGGCCAAAAATTAGAGTCTAACTTTTATTCATTCTTACTTTGATGCACACTTTACATGAACCTCTTTTTAAGTGAAATATCCAGTACTATTTTTCACAATAGTTAAATTATCACAATAGCCAATACTATTTTTCAGAATTATGATGATATTTTTAGTGAAGAACCAGTACTATTTACAGGACAAAGAAAACGAGTTTGGTTCATGCTTTCTTTTGAAGGTACTTATAAATTGGTCCATGCTTTAATATTGGGCTTATTATATAAATGAAATGGAGAGCGTGAGTTGTTTAGTCTAATTACTGGTGGCTTATTATATCTGTAAGTTGTTTGGTCCATGCTTTCTTTTGTAGGCACATAATTTCACTTATCTGTTTGATGTGTGGTTCTCTTCAGGTTGAGTTATAGGAATGGTACATCATTCACAACTTAACATAAGGAAAGGGTTTAGTTGGTTTGCAATTGGAGGTACAAATAATTGTGTCGTGAAAAATAGTAAACTGACAAATAGTGAGTGAGAGTGTCTTTTTTTGTTTTGAGAGTTATCTGCTAAGGAAGCTCACATGCTATCACTTCCTAAGGTATTTCAAACTAAAGAAACATTTTTTAATTTTTTTTCCTGTTACTTTATTATGTATTGTTACCTGTTGTATTTAAGATAAAACTCATGTTCATGGCAGTTACCCTCAGAAACATTTTTCAGAGAAAGCCCTTTGCTTTTTAGCTATTTTTAAAAGCAAATGACGAGAAAGAAGAGTAAATAAAGAAATAAGTTTGCAAGCTTTCCCTTCAAAATGTAACAACTAAACGCACAAGGCAAATGAAATGAGAGGGATAGAGAAAGAGAAACATTGTTATAGTTATTATAGCCTTATAGCAATGTCCTTTCTTGGTGGTGGCCAAACACAGAGGAGATTCATTCATTCATTCAAGGTTGATGTAAGCAAACCAAACTAATGACGAAAACTTTTGGTAGGATGAGAAGAGATGAGATATGATGATCCTTTATCATCAATTTATTGTTGTTCGATATTTGTTAGTACTATTACCTATAACTACTATGGTTGAAAAAAAACTAATGTTTTTAATTAAAAAGTTTTAGCGTAGTTTGCTTTATTTATTTCTTTTTTTAGGGTGACACAGTCATCTAATTCATTATTAACTATTTCTTCCATAATTGGAAACTTTAAATAATTTATACTGCATGACCCTCAGGTTTTGGATTTCTTCATTATTGGCAATTCAAGTTGCCTCCCTCTCCCTCCATTTTCTTTCCATACACATGAGGATCATACGAAGACTGTTATGCTTTGTTGTTATCTACAGATTGGGTATGAGGAGACAATTGGGACATGCCTTGCTTTTACATAACAAGGTGAGTTACAGTTAATACATAATAAGTCTGATCAAAGAAAGTAGGTCTTGGAAACAAGAATTACATCTATAATTATTCTATTATGATGTAGCAGGCTTTTTTTTCATGACTATTATGTCACAAGTAGCACCATTTTCATGCATGAACAGGTAATGCTGAAAACATTCCCTTTAAACCTTTCTTATCATCAGACTCAACTATGTTGTTGCTTGCAGGACAACTGCTTTTATACAGGGTGCTGGTGGCTTCTCAAAGTCATCTAAGCCATTTTCTTAGACAAACTACCCTGTGAACAAGAATCCAACTGTGAAAAGCCCTGAAAGTAAATTATTTTGGTTTTATTTCTCTAATTATTTGTTTAGAACACAAATTGGTTTTATTTCTCATGATTATATGGTAACAATTTATTATTTCTCCCAATCTACAAATTATTTTGGGCCTGCTAAATAATAAGAATTTGGAGACCTTTTCCTGTTTTCCATTTATGGCTTAATTTGCTCAGCTAATTGTATAGTGTTAGCAATTGATGGTAGTTCTTATCAATGTCTCGCAGCTTCCACAGTTGTACAATGTGTACAAAGAAATGGGATTAGTGACATCATTCCAGAACATGCTTTACAATATTTTCATTCTATTTTTTGAGGTAACTGTCAACCCAGATTCACATCCTTGGCTACATGTTTTCCTGAAACGGGTGTGTTATTCATCTAGGTTGACTTTTTATCGTAAACAACCTATTTTAGTCCTCCAAAGATGAAGTGTCTTTAGATTGGTCCTCATCATAATGCTTGGTTCAGCTTAATCCTAGAAAAATAATTGCTTATTTTTCAAAAGCATACATGCATGCATTACAACATCAAAAACATTTCTCTATCATTGTTATAATCAACTGTTCATAAATTTATATAACATAATTATTATTTTTATTTCCAATCTAAATAATATTGCCTTTAGGTCCATAAACTATTATGAACGATTGATTACCAATAAACAATGAAAGTACTCGTGCATGTCACATTTGGTTATTATACAATGTTCTTGGTTTCTGCTTACCATTGTCTACTATGATTCATTCTTGGTTTGTAAAGGATTACTATGGTCTCCAAGGATGGACTACAATAAGAGACTACCATGGTCTCCAAGGAGACCATCACATCGCATTAATCCACTATGGCCAATCTGTGTTTTTAATATTTGTTTTCAAAAGCTGTTCTCTACCACAATCATTTCCACATTGACATTCTCTTTACAAATCAAACCCTAACTCTGTCATCTTCCGCATACTCTTGAACGAATACAAAATCACTTGCAGTGCCTTGGTAAGCTTTTATTGACTTCATACTATAAGATTGTCTTCTTCAATAATTTGCATCCATATATCAAAGTTTAACAACCTACGACGTGTATTGCAGGATCTGTCATGTACCATGTATTACTTCTTAAATGAGGTAGCATTCACACATATTGTTTTTGAAGAAACCAAAGCATGCAAAATTGTCTTCAACCACTGGCGGAAAAATGCTAAAATCGGCACCGGATAGAAATCATTTGCAAGGGAAAACAATTTGAAACCACACCTGGATTTTGTGATTGAGATCCCTAATCCCACCAGCAACCATGTGCTTTGGTACATGGGTTAAACACAACTTATGTGTTAGCTCTACAAAAACTATATGCAGTCTTGCTAACTATCTTTTGTTCCTATATTTATATCTTTATCATATGATTTGTAACAACCCATTCTCCTTTTACTCTTACAACACTTCACTATTATATATTAGACATTACAAAATGTTATTATATTTACTTTGCTTACACAAGTTACTGCTTATATATATACATGCATCTGAAAGTCAGGCTTACCCGTGCATTCGCACGGGTACCAACACTAATAATCAAAATTAGTTTTTATGGATAATTTTTTTGAAAATTGTTAATTTTGTTTGGATACAATAAAAAATCCGCTTTTACATGTAAAGGAGTATGAAAACTATCGCAAGAAAAAAATCTATTAAAAAATAATTATAAGTTACAAATTTTCAGCTTAAAAAAAATCTTTTTTTCTTCCTTTAAATATATTTTCTTACTCAACTAAATCAAATTTATTAATCAGGGCACTAAAAGTGCCAAAATAATCTTACATTAGTAGTGAAGGCACCCACCAATAATCACCCTCTACATATCATATAAGTAGTTGTGAATTATTTAAAGTTATCCCATAATAAATAACCGATACCCATCCACTAATATGCCATTAATCCCTTACCCTTGATCCTCTCATTAGCCAACCATGAAGAAGACCACTGAGAACATTGAATGTATCCGTTCTTAGCCTCTGTACCTATCCACGAACACCAACATAAATCCTAGACCCTAACATTTACAATTCCTATGTACCAATCAAAAGTATCAAGCTTTTCAATTTGCAATTGTATCCTATCCAAGTTCCCAAAATTATCCCCATTCCACCTTTGCAACCCCTTCTTCAATAGCTTCAATTTTTCCTTAAGTACATATGCTCCTCACCTTTGGATATTTAATCCTCACCACACTTCCTCCACAAATTTGACAAAGTTTTTCTTTAAGAACCAACAATTAAGGACCTTGAATGGTTTATGTCCCCAATCTACAATATCATTCTTAATAAGAATAGGAGAATGTTAGAGATATTCCTATCATGAACATATTGCAAACTACCTGACCAACAATTAAACCATTCACTTGAAACCAATACCCTACAAATCCTGACTTCTAGTCGCGTCACTAGGTCTAAACCAAGTAAACTTCCTTCCCATAGTGGGCAAATCATCCACCCCTAAATCCTTAATAAGATTATTGAATTCTTCCCTTACTCTAGTATCCCCATTCTCCCCACCTACACCAACTCTTTAACAACCAAACTAGACACAATTGAATTCACCCAAAATACACCAACATGCAATACTACTATTAGTTTTTCTCTCCTTAATCTCTTCCCACATGGTTCTTCTTCTCGCATGTCACATGATGCATATACATTCACCACAACAACTTCAACATCAATACCTTTGTCTTTTATAATGACCTAGCTTAAAGAAATTTAAATTTACTATATTCCGTCACAAAAAGCGTTAACGACAGAATTAGCGACGAATTTTGCGATGGCCAGATACTAGCGCCGTTAGCGTGAGATTGGCGCCATTAGCGTCAGAAGTGCTCCAGAAAGTCATTTTTCACTGGAATCTAGCGCGGTTAGCGCCAGAGTGGCACCATTAGCGGCGCTAGTAGCGCGGGAGGCACGTTAGAGGCCAATTTTCTTTGTAATCTGGCACCCATAGCGCTAGAATGGCGCCATTAGAGCCAGGACCCGGGCTGGGGGTCTATAAAAGCCTATTTTCGCATTTTGGCCAGCAAAAAAGTTTCTTCTTCTTCCTTGAACGTTTTCCTCCATTGATAAGCCTTGGAAGCTTTATACCAACTCATTCCTTGACCAAAACACTTCACACCCAACATGAAACTTGAAGGAAATCACCCAATGAGCTAGATTCCAACCTCCTTTTTCATTAAAAATCATTAAACGGAGAGATCGTTTTCTCTAGGAAACTTCACAAAACTTGAGTTTGGCGGGCAAATGAGGCGATTTACGGACACCCAAGCTTGGAGAAGTTGTTCTTTAGCCTTCCTTGTTGATTTAGAGGTAAGAAACACAAATTCTACCGATTATTTGAGAATTTGTTCTTGAGGTGAATAGTGACCCATTTGTGTTAGAGCTGAAATTAGGCTTGGGTCCTTTGGAAAAATATGCTTAGGAGATTGTTGAGATGAAGGATTAGCCTTGAAATATGATTTTTATGGATTTTGGAATTTGGCTCTGAGAAATATATGTGTAGGAAGAATGTTGGTTAAATTGATGATTGTATGACATGCATTAGCCTTGATGCTTGTACAATATGTGCTCAGGAGGTTATATAAACGGTGAAAAAGTGTTGAAGTAACCATTTTGGGTAACTTGGAAATTGTTGATTTATGGCTTGTATAAAGCAATTGAACCCTTTGAATTGGCTTATGCAGAGTCTTAGAGAGACTCTAGCACCTTTGTTAGGCTGAGATAGATCCTGGTGGGGGTCTGTAAGTCATCAATTGGGTGACTAGCCTTAGAAGCTTGAGATAAGATACTAAGGGGTTATTATGAAAGAGAATAATGTTTCTTTCCTTTTTAACGGTTGAGAACCGTTATTATGTACTTAATGCCTCGTAAGGTTAGTTTGGTTATTGATTTTGCTTGTGTGCCTTTGGATAGGGCGTGACACCGAGGGTGTTAGTGGCGTAGACCACAGTTCTGGGATTAGACAGCAGAGCACTGCGTTGCCAGGTAAGCTCTTTGCTCTTGGGGAGTGTTTTCCACTGCCTGTGTTCCACCATACTCCAAGGGAGTGATGGTTGTATACATGATGCATGTGCATTGAATTGGTTGTTACAACTTTCCTCATGATAATATGTATGCATGATTCTATGCTTTGTGTGTATGGTTTCCTTTCGGATAGATCTTCTGGCCAGTTAGATATATATGGACCTCCTTAGGAGTAGAGCGCAACTCCTAGTTTGGTTTGCTCACGTAAAGGGTGAGGATGATCCCTTAAGACCAAGAGATAGGTGGTCCCGTCGCGGTTGAAGCCTATTCTCGGAGGTGCCATATACGTGCATCCATGTGTAAAGGGGTAGCTCCCGATGGGATGACACGTGTGTGAGTTCTGGTCTCACACTGGGGACTGAGAGTCCCAGATGCTGATGATGATGCATCTTTGGCGAACGTAGTACCGCGGATATACATTAGAGCTAGTGGATGGCTATGTATTGTTGTGAGGGCCGGGAGGCCTGGTGATTGTGATGCCTTTAATGTTGTGTATCATGGAAGTGAGCCAGGGGAAAGGAGAAGCCTCCAAGAGCCCTGAGCTTACTGAGATTGTATCTCACCCCTATTGGGGATGTTGTTTTACAGGTGATGCTTCTGGCAGAGATGATAGGTCCTAGGGCAGGAGGCCCCAGTAGGGACAACCACTGTATAGCTGCTTGGCCTGTATTTTGAGAGCATTGTAACTCATTACTTTTTGTATATGATATTGTTTTGTACCCCTGCGAGGGAAGATATGCGTGTGGATATATTTTGAGTCCTGTATGGATTATGATGTTCTGATTTTCTGTATTTTGTACCCTCGTGTGAGGAAGTGATCTGTGAGATTGTGGCATTTGGTGCTTCTTCTTTGGTATAGACACAGTGAGTGTCTTGATGGTATATATGTATATACATGTGGTTATTCTCCTGATATATCTGTATAGATATTATTGATGTATCTGTCGTTATTTATGTTTTTGGATCGGTGAGGCTGACTATAGTGTATTGGAATTTGTATATTTACTTGAGGTTACGTACCATACATAATGAATCAAGATACATGGTTTTGAAATTGCTTCCGTGGTTTTTAATTAAATTAGTCACAGCGCAAATCTGATTAAGTAATTGTTAATACACCGGATGCATACAGGGTGTTACATCTTTCCACACACCCTCCAATCCCATAAACCCAACACTTACACAGTTATATGTTACTTGGAAACAATTTGTATCCTGAATACACAATAAACCTCATGAGAAGACTATGGAAGAGGAAGTTATATATTATTAGAGGAAAGATAAAGATAGAATCATATCATTTCCTATTTATATCATCTTATGAGGAAAATTAAGATCTTATCATCCAATTCACCTCTATAAAAGGGGTTCTCAAGGTTAAGGTAAACCAACTCTTTAATCCAACCTATATTTTGATATTTGCTTTACCTCTACACTGTTAACTTAAGCGTTAAAGTGTCTTCACAAGTACATCCCAACACCATATGCGGAGGAACTCATAGAGGAGGTTCTTCCAAATTTGGGAATAACATTTGACATCCATCGTGGGGATAAAAGAAAACTTTCCTTATGACCACTACATCATCAATTACTATGAACGATGGCGACACCAATGCCATCAACCAAGGAAAGTTACCATGTGAGTAGGAATCCACTATGTTGGGGATGCTTGCCATAGGAGTTCTTGAAAAGGGGAACCGAACAAACGTGGTGAGTCCCTTACGTCAGGAGCCTTATGATCACTTGTTGATCATCACCCTGCAAAGAGAGATGGACACCTTGAAGCAAAGAAACACACAGGAGATGAAGAAACTTTGAAAGGAGAATGCCACTCTTAGGGAGCAGTACTTGAAGCTTCAAGAGGATCAAAATGCAAAATCAATCATGGAGGCTATAATCAAGCAAACCCAACTAGGAAGGACTGACAAGGTTGATACGATTCATAATAAGGAACTTCCTTTGTCACACAACCAGTTCAGAGAGCAACAAATGATGGCACTTGGCTAGACCTCTTCGTTGATGGGATTATGTAGGCATAGCTCCTGCTTAGATGGAAGACGCTGACCATCAATCATTATGATGGGCTCTCAGACTTAGAAGAACACGTGAACACAATCCTCACATATATGAGTTTTTTTTATAAATGATGGCGTGATTATGTGCTGAGTGTTCCCAACCACGTTAAAAGGCATAATGCTTCATTAGTATACTTGCTTGCCAAGAAACTCCATCGACTCATTTACGATTCTTAGGGCACATTTCGGAGCGTAGTAGGTGACTAGTAGACCACATCACTTTACAACAGTGGCATTTGCTAACATTCAACAAGATGAGGATGAATCCTTAAGATACTTCATGGAGAGGTTCTCATCAATTTCAATTCAAATTCGAGACATGAGTTTAGAAGTAGCACTTACCTCAATGATCATGACTCTAAAATCTGGTCCCTTCGCAGATAGCCTATGTGAGAAATCTCCTGTAACATTGGATGAGTTTAGAGCAAGAGCTGTCAGGTTCATCCAGATGGAAGAGATAACCAGATTCAAAGAGAATGTGTGCGGAGAATCATCAAGTAAACCAACAAAACAAGAGATTAAGACCGAGAGCAATTGTAGTAGAAGAAAGTCTAGAGTAGATAGACTGCCTCAGTCCAAATTTATTCACTACACTCCGCTGATGGAGAGTCGAAGCTAAGTACTAAAGGAAGAATGTAGTGCAGAGTTGATTCAATTGTTGGCTAAAAATTGACCTCCTATATTGCCGTTATCATTGAGTCTTTGGTCATAACAAGGAAGCATAAACCACTTTCAAGGACAAGATACAAAAAAATGATCTAGAAGGGACAATTGTAGAGATTCGTTAAGGATAAGGAACCTTTATGAGAGCAAGAAAGGGAACATGATAGAAGCCGAGAGCACAGTCAGAACAAAAATGCAACACCATGATGAGACTTCCCCACCCAAAACTTGGATTCGAGGTGTGATCAATATGATAGCAGGAGGTGGAAGCTCGAACTTGGCTTTCAAATGCTATGTCTGCAGCCTTAAGACTACCTCATCGCTTTCACAGATAAGGATTTTGTGGGGATAAAACGGATGCACAATGATCCCATGGTAGTCAAACTAGATATTGCTAACTTCTTTGTGTGGAATGTCTTGATTGACCAAGGGATCTCGACCATTATCCTTTATTGGTCTTCCTTCAAACAATTGAATATTCCAGAAATTCAGATTGAGTCATTCTTGGAACAAATCATATGCTTCACAAGGGAGACAATTGACACGATGGGAAATATCAACTTGCTAACCACTTTTGGAGACAAGAAGGGTTCCAAAACCATCATGATCAGGTACCTCTTAGTTAATGCTTTCACTTCTTATAATATATTAATTGGGCAACTTGCACTTAATGAATTGGGGGATATTATTTCAGCTCCTTATCTGACGATGAAATTTTTGAGTACAAGTGCAAGATTATCATAGTTAGAGTCGACCAAGTGACAACAAGGGAATGCAATGTTGCAAGTCTTAAGATTTCTAAGGGAAAGAAGGATAGTAGAGCCCAACAATCTATGAGAAGCAAAGCTTGACCTTAGAGAAGAAGAGTCAAGAGTAGAATCCATTAAAGAAGTGAAACCCTTCCAGCTCAGCAAAGAAACATCTCAGTGCATCAATATAGGATTCCAAATGAGTAGAGAAGTGGAGGAATCCATAGCCCAAGTGCTAATAGAGAATGTCGACCTCTTTCCATGGTCAATATCAAACATGCTTAGAATCAACCCCGAGTTTCACTGCCACCAGCTAGTCATCTGTCCTGAGGCTAGGCTAGTTTCATAGAGAAAGAGAAAACTCGACCTGAAAGAGGAAAAACTATTGATGAAAAGGCAAAGAAACTCTTGAGTACATGATTCATCAGAGAGGTACAGTACACCACATGGCTGGCCAATGTGGTAATGATAAAGAAGTCTAATGGAAATTGGAGGATGTGTACTGATTACACAAACCTGAACAAAGCTTTCATTAGAGACTTGTACCTGATTCTGAGTATAGATTGTCTAGTCGATGAAGCATCAAAATTTCCCATCCTTATATTTTTAGATGCTTATTCTTGGTACCACCAAATCCTAATGTTCAAGTCGGATGAGGAAAATACTGTATTCATGACAGATACAACTAACTATTGTTACTCGGTTATGCCAGTCGGGCATAAAAATGTCAAAGCAATATATCAAAGACTGATGGATAAGATATTTGTCAAGCAGAATCTAGAAGTCTATGTTGATGAAATGGTGGTCAAAAGCAAGAGCACCACCTCTCAAGCAAAAGACTTATCATAGATCTTCGCGAAATAAGAAAATACCACATGAGGCTAAACCCTGAGAAATGCATATTTGGTGTACAAGGCGGGAAATTCCTTGGATTCATGCTAACTCAAAGAGGAATCGAAGCCAACCCTGAGAAGTGTGCGACCCTCATTGAGATGAAAAGCCCAAACACTTTGAAGGAAGTCCAAAGGCTTACATGATGATTAGTAGCATTATCCAGATTCCTGACGAGAGCAAATGACATGGCCATACCTTTCTTCAAATTGCTAAAGAAAAAAGAATGGACAAAGTGGAATGAAGAGTATGAAGCTAGTTTTCTGAAGCTCAAAGAGTTTCTTGCCTCACCACCTATCCTCACAAGATCTCAACCAAGAAAAGATTTGATTTTTTACTTGATAGTGTCAGAACACGCCATAAATTCAGTAATCGTGGTAGAATAGGGTAAAAATCAAACCTTTATTTACTACATCAGTCGAGTCTTGAAAGATGTAGAAACTCAATATTAGATGATTGAGAAGTTAGCCTTAGCTCTAGTCACTTCTAGTAGATGACTAAGGTTGTATTTCTAGAGTTATTAGATAGTGGTTTGAACTAATCATACTATTTGAATGGTGCTGAAGAAACCAGAACTTGCATGCCGAATGATAGCTTGGTAAGTTGAGATGTCAGAATTCAGAATCAAGTACAAATCAAGGGGGCCTATGAAGGATTAGTGCCTTGCAGACTTTGTAACTGAGTTGGCGACAACTATAGAGGCAGAGTCATTCAGGTGGAAGCTATACATAGATGGATCATTAAAGACAAAAGGCAGCGAGATAAGAGTGATTTTAGAAAATGCAGATGGAGTAATCTTAAAGCAATCCCTTTAGTTCGAGTTTGAAATAACAAACAACCAAGCCAAGTATGAAGCCTTCTTAGTCAGTCTAAGGTTAGCAAAAGAAGTAGGAGTCAAGCACTTGAGGCGTTGGAGTGACTCCAAACTTGTCACTGAACAATTGAATGGAGACTTTCAGACTAAGGACCCCCCCCCCCAGATGGGAAGGTACTTCCACTTATCTACCTAACTTAAAGAGGCATTCACTAAGTTTGAGCTTAGACATGTTGTAAGAGGAAAAAATGAAAGAGCCGTCTTGTTATAAAAACCATATAGCATAAAAAAGAAAAGGAAACATACCATAACTATCCAGGAAACCATCTCAGAGCCAAGCCTTAACAAGATGGTGCTGAGTGTAACCCTAGTTGACCAAGAATGGATGGTAGAGAGCTGTAATTTCCTACAAAAAGGTTCAATCTCAGAGGACACAATAGTGGCATGAAAGGTCAAAAGAAATGTGAGCTATTAAGTTTTTGAAGGCAAATACTTACACATAATAGGCTTCACATCCCCTTGGTTGAAGTGCCTAACTCAAGAGAAGGTCGAGTCTATGTTGAATGAGATGCATAGAGGAATATGTGGAATGCACTCAGGATCATGATCAATGGGTGCCCGAGTGCTTAGAATCGAATACTACTGCTGACAATAAGAATAAATTGCATGGAATATATGAAGTAATGTGAAGAGTGTCAGAAATTTGGCCACATATCTCACCTACCAGGTGAGGAGTTACACAACATAGTGGCTCCATGGCCCTTTGCAACTTGGGGAGTAAATACTCTTGGACCTTTTCCTTTGGCAAAAGGACAAGTAAAGTTTCTCCTGGTAGGCATAGACCATTTCACAAAATGGATTGAGGTCGAGCCCGTGGAAACTATTTCAACGGCCAATGTTCAAAAGTTCATTTGGAAGAAGATTATGTGCAGATTCGGAATTCCCAACACTTTGGTATTCGACAAAAAAAAAAAGAAATTCATCGACAAAGGAGTTAAGGAATTCCTTAGAAATTAAAGGATTAAGCACCGAGCGACTTCAGTAGAACATCCACAATGTAATTGACAAATTGAACTAGCCAATAAGGTCATACTCGGAGAAGTTAAAAAGTGAGTTGGAAAGGTTAAAGGTAACTAGACCGAAGATCTTCTAACCATCTTATGGGCTTACCGTTGTACTCCATAGTCTACACTTCCTTCCAACTATCATATGGATCAGATGTCAGGATACCTGTAGAAGTAAAAAAACCCTCTATTTGAAAAGCAAATTTCATAGATAAAAAGAATGATGAGATACTCTATCAGGCACTCAACTTGGCTGAAGAGACTATTAAAGAAGTCTACATGAGAACCAAGACATACCAAAGACAAGATTAGAAAAGATACAACAATTAGGTTAAACTGAGAAACTTTCAAGCAGGTGACTTGGTATGTAGAAAGTGTGGGAAAGCCCAAAAATATGTTGATGAAGGAAAACTTGCTGTAAACTGGGAAAGCCTTATCAAATTTGTTGAAGCACTTAGAAATGAAGCCTACCGACTACAACACTTATCCAATAAGCAAATTCCAAGAACTTGGAATGCTTCTCACCTCAAATTCTATTACAGTTAATGTTGTAAGTGGTGATGTACTATTTTTCCTACTGTAGCATTTTTCCCTTTGGGGATTTTTGTTTGAGAGGTTTTAAGAAGACACACCTGAATTTTACATTTAATAAAATTCAATTTATTACTATATCATTTGTTTAATCCAAGTAGACCAATAGGTTTCTTAGACTAAAAGATCCAATTCGGAATGTAGATAAGACTAAAACATTTGGCTTACTATAGATCGACAACTACAGTTGGCTAAGTATAGACTGTAGATAACGTAGCTTTTTGGCTAAAGAAAGACCAAAGAAAGACCAAAGAAACTAAGATACTCAACTAAATATGGACTGTAAATAACTTAACTACTTGGCCAAAGAAAGACTAAGAAGCTAAGTTACTCAACCAAGCATATAGATCGTAGATAACTAAATCATTTGGCAAAACACTGACCAAAATAGACGAAGTTAGTTGACTAAAAATAGACTAAAACTTAAGTCATTTGGCTAAAACATAGATAAAAAAACTAAAGCATTCGTCTAGAACTAGACTAAGTTATTTAGCTAATTGAAAGACAAGACCGAAATCAATCAATATGATTTGGCTAAGAATTATTGGAACAATAAAAATTGGCTAACATGTTTCACCAAGTAATTCCTAGTTAAAAATTGGAGAATGAAAAGCGATAAAGTTGAATACAACACTTGGAATAAAAAAAAGTACTGAGTCATTAAATAGTGAAATCAAAGGGACCCTATTCGTTAGGCCGGGTCCAAGCCTTTACAAAAAAGTAAATTAAAAAACTCTAAGCTAAAGATTGAGTAGGCTCTTCACTGACACCCTCTACTTGAGCTTCAGGAATCAACTCCCATTTGAGGTTCACGTCCTTGAAGAAGTCGATTAATGAGTCTTAAGGATCTCGACCACAACTTCATCGAGATCACTCTTTGATTTCTCCCCAGCCTTCTCCGCATTCACCTTGAAGAAAGCAAACTCCTTGTTAAGGCGTTCAATCTCCTCTTGGACGTCTTTAGCATAATTCTCAACTAAAGTAAGCCTGGCCTTCAAAGCCTCCTCTCGGGTTTTTGCCTATTTTAACTTTGCATTTGTACCTTCAAGAGACTTTTGAGATTTATCGGTAGATTGTAGCAGTGTCGCATTTGCCTTAGTGGATTTTACCAAAGCTTGCTTGACTCTGGCAAGTTTAGTTTGAGCCTTCCTAGACTCAGCACCAACCTTCTCGAATCAATTTTTTAATAATATATAATAAATTAAGAAATAATAATTCATATATTTTAATGAGTGAAATTTTGGATGTATTTCACTTTAACATACATATAGATCTATTTTTTTAATTTAATTAATTTACAATATATAATTATGAGTTAAAATTTGAAATTTTCTAATTAAAAATAATATATTTTATAATTTCAACTCATGATAACAAAATTGACTATTGACATAAAAAGCTAACTATTAACAATTAATATATACTAAATTATAAGTTATTAAAATTGAATTTATTATTTTTTATTAAAAATAGTTTTTTTCTCTAAAATTCAATATACATATAAGACTTGAAATTTGTTAACCATTGGATCGAGATTTAAATTTGATAACGACTCCTGATTTGATTTAATCTATTTAGCCACTGATTGAAAGTTACAATAATAACCGTTGATTTAATTTAATCAAATTGAATATTAATGAAGGATTAAATTCAATACATTAATGCTTTTTAAAATAATTTATAATATTTCACTTTAACACAACACACACACAAACATATATATATATATATATTGCCTTTACAAATTTAATCACCAGTATAGTTATGAAAACATTGACTCAATTAAAAAACCATTAATTTGGAAAATCTTACAAGTGTTTTATTTTTTTTTTTTTACTCCAAAGCCTTACAAAAGTTGATGAGGCGAGAGAATTTCATATAATTAATGAAGGTATACTTTCTGTTATTTTTTCAATGAAGGTCAAATAAACGCTTATCTACAGATGTAGAAGTTACTTATATTTTGCATTGCAAAGAAAATAGAAGAAAAACTCATTGAGATAGCAAAGATGTATACAAGGATGTGGACAGTCTTCTGATGAAAAGTTTATAAATAAGACAAACAGCTTCTTCAAAAGAATGGAAGGTATGTTCATAGTATTACAAAAAAAATAAACCTTAAATAATTTGATTCTAATTTGATTTCTTCTGTATGGACCATCAACTGCACATAACTTAAACATGCTTTCTTCTGTATGGACCATTAACTGCACATAACTTAAACAAGCAGAAGCAAATATCAAAATCTGTAAACAAAAGAATTGGAAGACAATCACAACATTCCATGAGGCTTATGTTGTTGGTTGACACAGGTGAGTGGAAAGCTGATCTTCAATCTGCCAGCTTTTATTTCTCTAGCAGTTGATTCCACACTGCTCAACATCAGGACCAGTGACTCTTGTCGTAAACGGGTCGATTCGGACCCACAACAGAGAGAAAATGGATGCAAGAAGAATGGACCAGACCACCACAATGGTTGGTGTTCTGTTCTGGCGACCCATGAGACCTTTGAGGAAGGGGTAGAGATGGATGATCACCCAAAATGCAAAGAAAAGCTTACCAAAGAGGGGACCCCATGATTGGTAGCCACTGTTGATGGCATAGGAGATGCCTGCAACAACCCCCACCAGGTTTATGATGAGAAGTGTCGTGGGTGGGATGAGAAGGGTTGTCCATTTGAACATGTAGAGTTCTGCAAAGTCTCCATCCTCATCTGATGCCTTTGAGGTAACAGTGAAGTTAGTGTCAATTCCAGCAAGTACTTTGAGTAAACCTTGGAACACGGCAAAAAGATGGGCCGAAACACCACCGATAACCCAAAATTGTTCATTTCTCCACCACTCATCAATTCCAACACCACTCCACCTCATCTCAAGGATACCGGTTGCAAAGATGGAAAGAAAGAGAGAGATAAACCATATACTTGCAATGTTACTAATCTGCAAACAAGATAAAAGGTACAATATTGTGTTACACATGATTGCATTTTTTAGAAGTTATATGTTTGCTTAAAGAGATGTTACAATTTACAAGGTCAAGAGTGGCAATTTCAAATTTTTGTGTTAGTAGTGAAGGCAATTTCTGGAAATAGCCTCTTTGCATATGCAAGGATAAGGCTGCGTACAATATCCCTCCCCCTTATCTTCGCATAGCGAGGAGCCTCTGGGCAATGAGGTACATAGTTTTTAGTGAAGGCAATTTCTGGGAGGACAATGTAGGATAATAGGATGTCCTCGGTGATATATTTCCAATCAAGAAAACATACTTATGAATCATCTTGAACATTGTTCGTAACTCATTTGTTTAACCATCCTAAATTAAAGATAAGCTTACTATATCCTCCTATATTGTATTTCTCCCATTAAAGAAATACATAATTTTTCAACATTATAATAAACATGTTGTCAGTCCTCAACAGTCAACAATCAACATTTTGACAAATCAGAACCAAGACAACATTGATAGCTATGTATTGTTGTTTATTTTGCTTTTAGTAATATATCCATCCATAAATCATATCCACAACAAGGTAGTGAGGGAATTTGATCAATGAGAACAGTATCCAAATTAAGACTACAAGGAATATGCTATACACTGAATTAAATTAATGAAGAAATCACAAACCTGTGGAATAATGAACTTGTTAGTCAGGAGACAGACAGCAGGTAAGGTACAATACATGAGAAGGGGAATGGAAGTGACTGGATAGATTGTGGTGTTCACATATGCGAACCTCTCAAGCCACTTTAGCCTTCCACTATAACCATACCAGATGGGACAGTGTCGACTAAAAAGAATTTCCACTGAACCTAAAGCCCATCGAAGCACTTGGTTCAGACGGTCTGAAAGATTGATAGGAGCAGAACCTTTAAACGCTGGAAGCTTGGGCATGCAGTATATAGACCTCCAACCACGGGCATGCATCTTGAATCCAGTAAGAATATCTTCTGTGACAGAACCATAAATCCATCCTATCTGTGAAACAGAAGACAAAATAATGATTATCTTTGAAGATAATTATATTAATGCATCTTGTTTCTTCTAATAACACACTCATTATATTACCAGTCTCCATATTTACTGCAGAAATATTAATCACTAAAGCATGGTTGAGACAGAAAAACAAATTTGCTGTTTGTCTGTTAAATCAGCTTTCTAACTTTTATCTAGAGTGAAGAAACCACAAACTGACAAGGTCACTTCCATGAATTGTGGCCATGAGAAGAGTTTAACAAAATAAATTGGTAATGCAGGCAAAGTTCCCCATAGCTATGGTGGAGGTAGATTGTGGATGAGATGTTCATAGTATTCAAGAACTTGGGTGTTTCTAATGGGTGGGTTGCTAAGCCTATAACCCTCATCTCTTGCTCTCTTTCATTAAATAAGTCAATAAGAGAAAAGGTTGGAAAAAATTATGTTTCTAGTGAAATCTCATACACATTGGTTAGAAAAGGAAAGGTTTTAAAGCTCCCCTTTTAACTCTGTATAAAGAGAGTAATATATTAGGGAACTCCAAAAGGACAGCGCTATACTGTTCATATATTACCCTAATGTGCTAATCTGCTAACAATAATCTGATAACTGGATGCGACTGGGAATAAGAAACATAAACGACCATTAAACATAAGGTAACTCATACCTCACTTCCCCATTCTGTTTTATCCTCATAACCACAACTGATAACATGAATAGCCTCCTTAAGAAGAGTTTCTGGAGTTGCAGACTGAGGAACACCACCATTTTCCATGAGTGTAGAGGCAACAAAGACGGCAGACTGACCAAACCTTTTCTCAAGGCTCATTTGTGACATAAGTAGTGATTTCTCATCATCAAATCCAGCACCTAAATAGAAAGGTTGTATAAGAAAATGGTTTAGCAATTGAAACAACTGAAAATAAATTTCCATGCTAAGAATACACCAAGGAAATTTTTAAATAACTAGGAATAATGTACAAGGTTAATAAGGTATATGAATTTTACAGATAGCCCTGTCAGTTTAAGATGTTATGGGAAGTTTAACTTGAAACTCTCGCAGAACCCCAAAATCAAGCTACCATGCTCTTCTTTTTAGAAATGGAATAGTAATGGATATAAAAATCTTCATAGAACAACATGTGGCAAAAAACAGTTTACAAGGCAGACCTACCAATGAAATGCACACAGAAGGCCAAAATTTTTAAAAAAAAATGACAGACATACCTTCCATCCCCTCTTCTATATCCTCAAGACTAAAGATGGGCACAGTTGGGTCAACATTCTTGCTAGATTTTTTCTTATCTGAGCCTTTCTTGCTAGATTTTGATCTCTTCTTTCGGTTACCACCACAGAGTGAAGAAAGCAACCCAGGCTCTTTATGCTTGGGTTTAATAGGAGGCTCATAGCCATACAAAGCTGTTCTATTAAAGACACATCCAGTACCCACATAAACAGGACCTTGAATGCCATCCAAACCTCTCAAGTTTATCTGTTCAGAAAGACACAAGTTGGGGAAATAAGTAACACAAAAAAGTTAAAGCCAATATGTGAGGTACAAGGGATCATCCTTGCAACAAGAAGTTGACTATCATTAACATAATCTTTGACCTAAAATCCTAGAGAAAACATATGAATATGGTGCACGATGCTTACATCAAAGAAAACAGTATTGCGATTGGCATATCGATCATTCCTATCAATACCATCAAACCTCTGTGGAAACTGGACATAGCAAACATTTTTCCCAAGGTTGGGATCCATCATAAAGCACATAGCTTCCCTCAAGGCTTTACTGTTGTTTATGTAGTGATCACAATCAAGATTCAATAAGAAAGGTCCATTAGTAAGGACTGCTGACACTCGAACCTGAAACAGTTATATGAATCACCTGTGGTGAGACAAATACATGGATGCAGATAAATAATTTCCACATTTTGTGTAGTTACTCACAAGTGCATTCATGGCACCAGCCTTCTTGTGATGTTGGAACCCTGGACGTTTTTCACGAGAAACATAGACTAAACGTGGAAGTTCATTACCCTCGGTGTCAAGTCCTCCACTTTGGCCCAAGAAAACCTGCAGATAGAGAATGTGAACTTAGTGAATGACCTGCTTATAACTCCCTTGAATTCCCGATCAGATTCTAACATAGGCATGGGATAAGATGTGTCAAATGTAATTAACTACAGAAAGTAAGAAATATCAAATATACATAAATATCATTTACCAGAGTAAACAATTTTTAAACAGAATTTCACAAGAGTATACATTAGAGATTAGATGACACTAATTCCATCCCTCTAACATTTACTCCATCTAGGTAGATGAAACAAAAACTTTTGAGAGATAATTCCAAAAATAATGAACGAAGCACAAAAGATTGTTATAAGAATTCGTTATCATGAGAATTCAAACAACACAAAAAATTAGATAATCAAATAAGCAAATACCTGAATCATTCCTGGATGGTCTCTAGTGTTGTTTCCAGGCCATGGTGTACCATCTTGCATCGCCCATCCTTCTTCAGGAACCTTTTGTGCCTTTGCAACAAGTCCATTGATGCGAATTTTAAATTCTTCATATTCTCTCTGTGAAGCAGAAAAAGGAATTGACCTTAAAAATTGTCTCTAAGAAACATTAGTGTAGGGCACATGCATAACAGGACCACAGAATGATCCATTTGGAATTCAATCTCTTACCTTCATTGCTCTACGATCTTTGACAAATGATGGTTGAACCTTATCTTTCAAGTAGTCAATCTTCTGTGCAAAATACCACTCAGGTGCCCGAGGTTCAATGTTATATTTCTTGCTGAAAGGAACCCATTTCCTAGCAAACTCTGATGTCTCAGCCAGAGCTTCAAATGTCAACATAGCTGCACCATCATCAGAGACATAACAGGAGACCTTATCCACTGGGTAGTCAACAGAAAGAATAGATAGGACAGTGTTAGCAGTCACAAGTGGGGGTTCTTTTAATGGATCAACAGTACTGACAAAAATGTCAACAGCTGCTAGCTGTGATGGTTCCCCTTCCCGATCATATCTGCACTCACATATGCTTGTATTAAAAAAGTATCATAATCAAAAGGAATAAAAAAAAAAAAGAAACATGTCAAATGAAAGTTTGTACAGAAAGAGAAAATTGTGATCATCTAGAAAGACCCTACCTTAGTGCAAGTCTGTCAAGATAGGTTTCACGGTTCACAGGGAGCCACTTGGGGAATTGATCCAATATCCACGATATGGCAAACCAAATCTCACATATAACTGATATCAACCACAACGCATATGCATTGGGCACAGGATTTGTTATTCGATAATGCAGAAAAATGGATAGGATAACCAGCCGCAGAGCAATGACCATACGGTATGGATTGATCCTAGATGATGGAATAGAAACCTTCCTGGAGAGGGGTTGCCGAGCCTCATCATTCCTGCATAATAAAAACAAATTATATAATCCTGTCTCACAGAAATCTGAAGACAAGGGACAAGCATTGGGCTCATATCAAGACTTTTGGATGACATTGCTTATTCAACACAACTATACGAAAAATTACAACAGGAATTACAAACTCTCCAAGTATCAGTCATGATATATTATCACTCAATGAGATGATATTTGTAACTGCCAAAAAGCAGAATAACAGTGATTATGGTATAAATCATACATGACATTCAAAATAGCTTTTTGATACCAACAGAGCTAGAAGTAGAGAGACTAATAACAGAAATTAAGCAGCATATATTTTTATAATTAAATAAAGAAGTACTCACAACAAGGAATCATCCACAAGGACATCAGTACTAGCATCAATATCTCCAGCTCCTCTTTCAGAAGTAGCTTGGCCTGTGCTCATTGGAGCAACATTCTTATCTTGCTTCATTTTCCAGCCATCAACTCTTTCTTTCCATGCCACATTGCCCAATCCAGGATCCCCAACCCTAATATTTGCTGCACAAATATAATAACCAGACACCCAAAATCACAACCAGACAACTAAATAAAGAAGAAATATAATAATGACACTACATGAAAATGTACATAGTTCAAGAGGGGGAGGAAATACGTGATTGATTAAGGTCAGAGGAATATTGAAGATTATGGACACGCTTCCCTCGGCCACCTGGAGATGCCATTGACAGCCTCTCAGGTGAGGCTGCAGATAATTCTCCAGAAACCTGAAATTCAAGATATACCAAAGAAAATCGAATTTCAAACTCCATTCAAAGATACTTGCTAAAAGGGGGATGATGGAGAAAGTGGACATTTTTAAGGGTTGGGTGTGGGAGTGGAGAAAAACATCACAGTGGAACCTAGTTGAACTACCTCTTGTCCACCGGAGAGCAGAGGAATGTGATTGTGAGAAACTTCCTTATCATAATTTGGAGCAGCAGCCTCCTCTGCTCGCCCATATGCCATTTGCCAGCCCAACATGTGCTCAATCTTCTGTTTTTCATTCTGATTTTCTGAATTGTAATTGAAGTCACTAGCACCATCATCAGCACCCCCATCCTCTTCCCGGTCTCCAAGAATTGCAGGACTTCCTAGAATCATTAAAATAAGCAGGGAAATTACTAATTAGATTGAAAAGGTAGAGACTCTTCATATATGGACTGGGTATAGCAGATCAAAACTACAAACTTTACATAATGACATATCCATTGTGTGCAAGAATAAATTTATCTTGCAGGTAAACAATCCAAGTGGTGGAAACAAAAGGATATTAGGGGGAACCAGTGTGGAAAGCAAAACTATCAAGCATAAATCTAATTATTCTGTGATTTCGTATTGCAGTTTGCACTATGTAGTAAAGAAATTACAGTCATAAAAATTATCAAAGCCAATAACTTATGTGGCTGGTATCTTCTCCTAATTCTAGATTAAGCAGTTTGAATAGGTCATCAAATACAATGAATTCTTGTATGAACTATTTATACACTCTGTAGATTTGGGATGAATAAAAAGGTAAGAGTGAATTACTTGCTTGGGTTTACAGGCTTTGTTTAGTGATTTTAGTCTAAAGCTTGTCATGGCTATAGAAGTCTAAGTACAGTTCATTGAGAAAATGCTCTTCCAGCAAAATTAGAATATAGTGCTACATCTTTCTCACTCAGTCCATATGAAAGAGGTCAGTTTACTACGAAGCAAACTTCATATTCTCAAGCATATCAAAATCTTCCCTTTTGCTTTACAAATCTTGAATTATATGCTTAAAGAATATTGAAAATTACATTGTAATATACAACACTTTATCCTCCCTTACCTTTGTGCCTCTTGTACCGGGTCTTGCACTGAGGGCAAGACTGATTTCCATCCTTCCTTTCATATTCATAGCACGCCCTGCAGACAGGGAAAGCACAAACATCACAAGCAATGAAAGGATCGCCATTCGCATTGTTCCCAATATTATCACCACAGATCTGGCAGACTTGGCCACCCAATGTTTTCATTGGCTTTGCCTGCACATTTGAAATGACACCAAAATGTGTCATTAAGCATCAAAAAATAATAATGGCACCCCTACAATAGATTCTCATACTAATTGAGGGAAAATCAAACAAAAATTTCACATAGTGACATTACAACTCACCCCAGCTTCTTCTGACTCCATCATTGACTCTTACTAAGCTCTATCCAGATGCCAATAACGGATCAAAAGAATAGTTGAAGCTCAACAAGATACACACATTACTTAAAAGCCTTGTGTACTTTCCAATTGCTCAGATCAGTTTGGAAGATTCCTCTCTTTTAATACACTCCTAGTCAAACTTCAGAACCAGATCCTTCTCTTGGTATAGAAATTGAAGCCCGGGTCTGAATAAGACCTGTGGACAAGACCGTGAATCAGATCACTAGGTTCCATCAATCATTATCAACAGTTTGCAACATGGGAAAAAAAATATCTCTAAGACCCCAATAAGTAGCTGAGAAAAGATAGATAAAAATTGAAATCAAATGTGGGTCAGACTTATTAATGACATTATCAACAATGCACTTTAACTCACCAAAGGCAATTATGTTCTTTCTTTCCCTATGATGCCAAATCTACTTCAAAGAAACAAAACATAAACCAACATTTTAAACATTGCATCAAAGACTCACCTCAAAAGAGCAATCTTTGCCACCAAAGTAGATGGATCACTCAGATTGTGACAACCCCAGATGAAATTCCAGGCCAATGAAGCCAATAACTGGATCACAATGAAACTCAAAGAAAGTGAGAGGGGAAGAGACAGAATCAGGAGCACCCCAATTCAGCAATTCCCATCAAGGAATGAGACAACACTCCACAAGGTTCAGAACTGAATAAAAGAGACCCGGATCGAAAAAAATTAACCGACAGAGAGAGAGAGAGAGAGTGTGTGTTTAACGATAGAGAAATGTTTCTCTCTCTGTCTGTTGTGTCTATTCTCAAAGTTTAAGCTTTCTTTTTTCTACTTGCATTGCATGTGCATAGCTGTAAAATGTATATAAAAAATACTCAAATGGCTTAGGCATGACGAAACGGACAATGTAATGTAATTACGAACTTGACTAATATGCCGACACCGACAGCTTCATAAACATAGAGAGGGAAAGTATGTGAGTTGAAGCTTTAAACCTAACGGATCTGCATTCTAATCATACCCTCAATCATTTACTTCACCAACCCAATATTTTCTTCAGTACAAAAATCTCAACATTATAAATAAGGAATATGATATAAAATGACAAAATCAGTTGTACAAGAATCCAAATAAGATAGCAATTATTGTATACAGAAATGTTAATATAATTTTTTTTTATTTTGACGAAATGTTTAATATAATTTCTAACATATTTTTTATATTAATGATGAAGTTTATTAAGAAATTAGAAAATTTTATGAGTCCTACTTCTAATTTAATGAACATTATTTTAGATTTTATAATTGTTAAAAAATATAACTCATGAAATTTGATAAGTCTAATAGTCAATAATAAAAAGTGTATTTAAAAAATTGTGATGTTAGAAGTTTTTCTTTAATTAATAATAGAGAGTTAGCTAGAAAAATATCTTAATCTCCTACTACATCTACCTATTAATTCTTCTATTTATTTTGCATGATAAGTATTGGTTTTTTAATTATTATTTCCAAGACACTAAATATATTTATTTTTAATTTATTTTTATAAAATATTAAAATTTATATGAAAGTAGTATAACATTTCTCTTTCTCACTAAATCTTTTTCCAAATTTTCCTATTATCTATTATGATAAATATTTTTATTTTCAAGACATTCAATATATTTACTTTTCATCCAACATTTATATAAATATAAAAAAATTGGTAGGAGGATGAAACATGAGGATTTAGAATTATTCGAACATCATAATATATTTTTTGTTTAGAGAGCGAGGAAGTTGTTTTTAGACTTGAGAGTCTAGAACGGTGGACTGCCAAGTAGACAACAGCTGGAGATTGAAACACGGCAGGGCAACTCGAAAATACAATCGCCAATAAACTCATTAGCTGTATAATACACTAGCTAGACAATATTTGTGTTTAGCACGGATCATTTATAAATAAAAATATTAAATGGCACTTAAATATTTTTTATTTTTTATATCAATTAATATGTGAAAAAATTAAAATGAAAGAGTAAAATAAAATATTAGGAACCAATAAGTCGTTGGTCTAAGTGATACTAAACTTAATCTCTTAAGTAAGGTTTCGTATTCCAATTTTTTTTAATGAAAAAAATATGATTGAGATAAGAGATCCACTAAATTAATCAAGAGAGTTTTTAGACAGAGGTTAATCATCAGTAAAATTTGGTAAATACTTCACATTAATATCATGGTGATAAAAAATATTAAAATTATAAGAAAATAAAAAAATCAATATTGTGATTATTGATAAATTTAATATTGAATAAAATAAATTTAAATGCTGATTAAAAATAAAATAAAAAAGAAACTAATTAGATTGAATAGTAAATTAAAGGGGAATTTAATATTGATTTTATGTTATTTAGTATGAACGAATTGTTGAATATTGTGAAAGACAACTACAAAAACTATATGACTAATTGTAAAAGCAAATATTAGAAGAAGGAGAGGGTGTTGAATTGTGATAACAAATTTTATCACAAGAGCACTTCAGACAATGAAAAAATGAGTTTTCAAAAAAATGCATGATATCCTTAAACGATTGAAAAAACAATTCAGACCCAAGGTCACTCAAAAGTAGTGAGAAAGCAAAGTGTAAACAGACACAAAGAGTTATACTGATTCGTCTTTTATATTGGTTTGTCTTTTATATTCAGTTCTTGGTAATCCATTAAATTGCACTAACTTTTCACAAGTTACAATTTCTGGCTCTTACATATCAAACTCTACCCCAAGTTTGATCAACACCTAATATTCATTGTTCTACCAAGTCTCTGTTGACTCTAAACAATTTAGAAAAGATTTGTGGTTGAGGATTACTCAAAGACTAAAACAGATTTTTCTTACAAACATATAAACAAAAACAACACTTAGTCCTTTTCTCTAAGGGTGTTCAAGGTGTTTTGAGATTTTTTTTTCTTCTAATTGTACAAGAATCTACAAAGAGTCTTGTTGGAAGAGAAGAGTAAGAAATATTTATGTGAGATCAATTACTTCAGTCTTCAAAGCTTTTGATTTATATACGTTTCATTTTCAAGTATCTGTTGTCTCATAACGGGTAAATCTTCATTTGATCTTCGTCTGAAAAAAAGAGTCGTTGGGTGCATTTAATGCACGTTGTTTCCTCATGCAAAGAAATCTTTTTTTAAGACTTGTATGTATGAGAAATTGTTGTAGGTAGTCACATTTTTATGTCAGAGCAGGTCCTCCGTAGCAGAATTCTTCTTTTGATAGTAAAGATGGCATATCAAATCTTCACTTCATTTATTCTTCATAGGATTCGATAAATTCTAAGAGAATGTTTTTGCAAACAGAATTTCAGACACAAAGTAATAAATTAAGTTTTAAAGGTTATACCACATGTAGCATTAGATCATGACTTTATCTACCTATTATCTAAAAACATCATAAGCAGATGTTATAAAGATATAATATGCATACCACATAATATTCTTACTTTTGTGTTTGTTTATATATAATTAAAATAATTAAAAATCTTGATTTGTCTTTAAGACGTAAACATCCTTTTTACTCAATAATAATTTTTATTTAGCTATTCATTTTGTATTTGACTCTTCTAAAGCTAACAAAAGTAAAGTAAATTCCAAATGTTATTAGAAAAAACCTAAATACACATAATATTGTTTGTTAATTTTTTATTAACGATTGAGATTACTTATTTTATAATCTTAAAAGTAAATAGCTCTCCTTAGAAGTTAGATTCATGTATTCATACTGTAAAAAAAAAAAATCAATGATCATTGAGATTAAAATTAATTTTAGAGTTTGTTAAAACATCTCCCAGGTACAAAATAATTGCTTAACTAACTTTTGGTAGTTTTTACAATATTACATGAGATTTAAAAACTTCAACAAGTGTTCTTTCCAAAGATGCAATCCTCGAGAACTTAAGAAGTTACAATAAGTTCTACAATTGTCTCACGAATATGTGACTTATTCTTAAACAAGAATTGTCACATCAATTATTCCAATGATTAAAACTATATAAACAGGAGATTAAGTTTAAAAACCATTGAATATTACTTCATCACGATTCTCTCATGCTATTTTCTAATAAACAATTAACTTCTTTTAAAAGAGCCAAATCCACAAACCACCCCGATTTTTAGCTACAAATAATAATGTCTGATTTAATTCTTTTTATCGATAAATTGTTACTAATTAATTGTTTATTCGCAAGAAAAATTAAACACATATTTTCCTCCCTCTCTTATCCTTTTATCACAAGTCAACCTTATAACTCCAATGTGTCTGATTTAATAGTTATCAATATGTTGTTCAATGAAGGAAAAAAAATGTTAAAATTAACTCTCATTCAAGAATAAGGAAACATATAGGAGTAAACTTTATTAAAATTTGTTAAACAAATCATTTCATCAGAAGCCTGGAGTTAAATAAGATAAAGTTTGAATAGACAATCAAATGTTATTTAAAAACTAATAAGTTTTGAATAAATTAAATAAAAAAAAAACCTTCTATGTACTGCAATTAATCGAATGTGGCTTGAATATTTTTTTTTAAAAAAATCACGAGCAGGTATGAATAGTTATTTCCTATTCTTGTCTCAGTCCATTTTTCTTCAATTAAACACATTTTGTTTCATTTTGATTTCTATTTCACAGTTTTTTTATGGAAAATAGTGAAAACAATAAAACATTCTCAATCTTTTTCCTAGAATCCTAACAAAAATAATAAAATTAAGACATTTTACAATCATTAATAAAATATATCAACTGAAAAAAAAATATATACCCTTCTTTCTTGTCCATGTTGATATGCCTTTTTGATAATACACCTAGGCATCCTAGTAAGTTATTTTTTTGACAAAGACATACATACATTACGAGATATAAAAAATTACAATGGCACAAATACAAGAAAAATTCCCACGGCAATTCGTTTAAACTCAATCCAAAATAAAATTGCATTGACCAAGAGGAGCAAAAAAGACATTTTTCAATTAACAGGTCTAGAGGTTGCCACCATATTGGGATTGAGCTGAACATGTTCAGTTCATGTTACTACTGAACTTGACCCTCACTGCATTGCCTCTTGAAATTCAAGGCCTCATCTGCCAGAAACTCACTATAGAAAACGATTCATATTAGCTCAACAATGCACCGACAAGAAAAGAAGTGTTAAGCATAATGGCAAAAATCAAGCAAATAATACAAAAACACTCACCAAATACGCTCGGCCATCAGTGATAGTTCCCATCTCGGACTCCATGGATAATCAGACATAACACGTGACTTCATAGGTGCCATTTGTGAATTAAAATGCTACACAAAAAGGTAATAAGGAAATCACTTGTATTGTACCATCATGCTTACATCAGAAACATACATTTTTTCTACTATCCATCTTAATCATCCAAACAAAATAATTTGTGAGGAGAGATGAATAATCACTTGCCTTGTCAATTAAAAGAACGTTTCCATGTTAACCATTTTAAAGTACTATGCAATAATTCTTTGAAGAAAAAGAGCACAATAGTTTCTAGATCTACATATTATCGATGTTTTCTAGATCTTTTCCTCACTATCTCCAACAAAAGATATATGGGTGGGTATATAAAAACTATACCATGGTAACCATACAATCAGGTCACCAAACTTATGTACATTAACTACGTGACTGAAAGAATTCAGTGTTAGACATTTGACATTTTGCAGCAACTTGATTAAATTGCACTATAAGTATAAAAAGCTTAGTTATCTGTCACCTTCATTTCTATACAAAAGATAATGCTCAATCTTAACTTTTCAAACAAAAACATGTAGGAAAGTGGAAACAAATATAACCTGTGAACTTTGAAGCATAATAGCCGGCTGTTGCTTTGGAAATTGAGTTGGAATTAGGAGGTGTACCTAAATAAACAAAACCATCAGAATTTTGGTCAAGTGCAAAATCAATAACTACGAGAACCTATGAAATGAAGAAAATTTTCATACAGGATATCAGCATAAGCCTTAGAACATAAAACTATCAGAAGACTGAATTCAAGTATTCAACTTTATAATTATAGGCAGTACCACTTGTATGGATGACCAGTCCAGAAACACTGATATTAGTTATATGAGATTTAGCAAGTATAATACTCTCGTGAACTTAAGAGTAATTGCATTTGGTACCCCTCTTGTTTGTAAATAGTAATACCCTTCCAGTAGTTCGTATTGGAAAACACAGTTAAGGGAAATTGCAAAACTTCTAACACACACACACACAGAACTGCACCTCTATCCTTCTCTCTCCTGTGCATTTTCATGGCTTTACCAAGAATTAATGAATTCTCCACCTGAAGCATGCCCTTTCGCTTTTGCTTTCTTTTACTATATAGATTTTGCTAGCAACTATTCTGAGCACAGAATGAATGAATGTTCTTTGGGCCTTTGGCATTGCCAAGCTTGCATGTAGACCTGTTATATCTAATCAACAGTGAATATTTCCTCTATTGTTCCTCTTGTTCTGTCATACAATGGTATTTCCTCCAGACAGTACCCAAATAACTAATAGTATTCAGGTCAAATACTTTTTTATGAAACATCATCAAACTTGAAAATTTTGTCAGACTTCCTCTTGTTCTGTCATACTATGATATGCAATGAAATCTTTTTGAGGAAAAATACATGGCTGCGTCAAATAAACCATGCAGCATCTTTTTAATATGCATGACATAAAACATAGAGAAAAAAAGTTAGATTATGCTTGACAGAATAAGGAGGGAATTTTACAATAAGTAGCAATTAGAGTTAGAAACTTATAACAATGACTTTTTTGCAGATATTCTAGTGGTTTTATAGGTTATCTGAATTAGATTAGTTTGGAGAATGATCTAAATGGCCTTTCTGAAAATAGTTTTTGACAGAGTACGGCCTCATTTGGTCCCTGTTGCCAACCTCACCATGTGAAAAAAAAAGGCTTTTGTTGTATTCAATTTGTAACAGAAGTGACCATTGATAAGTACCTTAGGAGAATCACACCACAAAAGCTACCCATTGTAGGTGGAGAGCCCAAGTCTTTATAAACACCACACAAGAATCTAATACTTCTAAAGTGGGACTCAAGTCCCATACATTGCAAATGGATCCTAACATCCCACCATACTCTGCAGTCCTAGTGCCCATGTAGGCTGGCTATGCACAAGCCTTTTAACTAGTCCTGACCGAACAGTGCAATGTCGATGTAATCACCCACGCTGCTGTTTTCTATTTGAGAGACATAATGGAAAGCTCTAATACCAATTGATAAGAACTTTGAGCGAATCATACCACAAAAGTTAATCATTGTAGTCAGAGAGCCCAAGGTCTTATAAAACCCACACTAGAATCTCATTACTTCCAATGTGGGACTCAAGTCCCATATCTTGCAATTGGATCCCAACATTTCTGTTACACGGTATTTCTTCTGCTTCTGCAAATGGGCCCATTCATTAGAAAAATCTCATCCAACAAGGAAAAAGAAAGTCTGTGAGTCTCCATCATTTAGTACATTGATAAATTTCTGCACATGAAAGAGCAATGTTGTTGCTAATAATAATGATCCTTCGGCACTGATCTTTCAAGCTTGCAACTTGCTCAATGGCAGCATACATATTACATAACATCCAAAATCTCTAAATGGCCACATCATTCACAGATAGAGCCATGGCCTGCACTAATCTACAACGAAGTGAAAGGAAATCACTCGGACAGGTTTTTCAAGAAATGGGTTATGAAAATAAGAGTTAATATTATCTTGTTATTTGACGATGATAAACCCACAACTGGTAGAATTTTTCCAGTTTCGAGGCTAACAGATGGTAAGAGAATTTTGTCATGTCAGTGCAAAAACTAGGGGCAAGTGGGTAATTCTCAAATGGGCACCACATGTACTTACTGTCTTACTCTATACTTCAAGGAAAGTGAGTGCAATTTACTCAAATTTCTCTTTTGACTAGACACGAGACTTCCATCAAATCAAAAGAAAGATACCAACAATAGATTTCTGCCCTACCCTAGTCACATGTTATTGTTACCGATGTCTTTAACTGACAGAAGTTATTACATAATTAACATCAAATTATGTGATAAATTTCATGGGGGAAACATCTTAATTTTTCAAAAGCAAGCTTCTGTCACAACAAATACACAGACATCAAGTAATGAGTGTCATATATTACCAGGAACGTGAAAACACCAGATGCAGCAAGAAAAGTTGCCTTCCTGCAAAAGACCTAGAAACAGAAAAATCAGAAGTTAGCAATTAATATAAAAACAAAGCAACCCTAGCAACTAGAGAATAAGTGTCACGGGAAGATACAGCATCAGCTTCAACTGGCCTTCCAAACGGACTGGACAATGCTTCAATGAAGTGCCTTCTAACTTCAATTAATGAAATAGCCTCTAAGACCTAAGTTCAAAGCATATTTAAATATTTATATTAGTTTTAACATAAACAAGGATGTTCATTAAGCATTAGAAAGTGCATATTAAACTAATAATAAAATACACAGTAAAGATAATGTTAGCTAACCTGTTTCCCAAGATATTCTTCCAGATTTGGAAGATATTCTGCCAAACACCTTTGCAAAATAGATCAACCATAAAAGCAAAAATATCATAAAAAAACTATCTCAATCTTGTATATGCATCTGTGTGGGACAAACAATAATAAAAAAGAAGAAAGCTTACATCCCCTCCAACCAAGGAGGTAGCTTGACATCATCAATGGAAAATATGGATTTCAGCTCAGGAGAAGATACTAACTTCAGGCGAGGAGCTGAAGGCGCTGACATATATTTTCTTCCAACAGGATATACAACCTAGGTTTAACATATCATAAGTTGTTTGTTTGAAAGCGAGTGAAAAATTCAGAAGAATATTTAAAGAGAGAAACAAAAGCAACCTGTAAGAATATCTTCTGGGAATATCTCCAGGGACAGCAAGCCACCATCTTGTTTATGTTCATGTCCAGTAGGGGCACAGCAAATTTAACCTCCTCTGACTATACTAAAATGTAAAGTCACAGAAGCCAAGAATATAGGCCAAAGGCTACATTAATTTGGTCATCCATCCATGAGTAGATCATTGAAATATTAGCACATTTATTCTGAAGAAATACCTTCTCAGCAACAGAACTCATATGCATTTCTATTCCCTGCAGCAGAACAATTGAGCAATCAGGTAATGTTTTCAATTAAGTAAAAGGTCGATTTTACCCATTAAACAAAGTATACTTCAGAATTCAGGTATGTTTTTCAAACCAAAGAGCTGGAAGGGCACACACTACACAAGCTAATGACACCAATAACTATTTACACAAGATTTGATGGAAGGGTGGTATCATATCCTATTCTAGATCTGTTACTGGACCATTCATATCATAGATATCTAGTCCTAGCTTTCAGGGTTGAGCTAGATTTAACCTAAATTTTAGAAGATATATCCAAGTTCTTGGCATGGTTCATAGATGTTTTCATCTACACATAATAGCTGACTGTTGTTTACCACAATCTATTGGATCAAATTAATACAGGACCCTGGTTCATTGTTTCTTCTGCAATTTTTCCTTCACTGTCAAGTATGCTACTTTCTTGCCTCCAGTGCCGCCACATAGTCAATCTATTGACATGACATACGAAGCATTATAGAATATACAAAATCTCCTGATGCAAACCTCTTTATGTACAAACTGGACTTAGCTGACATCATTCTGAATAGATGTATCTTTCCAAGTCTCAACCATGCTTAAATTTTCTGTTACTTTCTCACTTGTTAAAATAATCAATCTCCTAAAGCAAGGTTCAGACTTGGAAAGAGACACGTGTTTGGCATGATGTCAGCTGAATACAGTTTGTACGGAAAGAGATTTGCATCAGGAGAAAATTAAAGACATTGAAATAAAACCGACATTCTAAGAAGGAGAACTAAAATCAAAATAGATTAACATGTGTTGAATACAATGGAAACACTTACAAAATCAATTAGTTATCTGAAATCTGTTGTAACAAAGTTCAACAACCTTATAAGAGCTGAAGTCAATTCACAGTGCAACATACAATCTACTGAGATCACATAATCAACATGCCACAACATACCCTTTCAATAATTTACTAATATCATAATATGTTTCTATTATAAAATGAAAGTTTAAAAGAATAAAAGTGAGATCCTCATCCTCATACTTAACTTTTCTCCATTGGAGAGGATTCCTTCCCCCTCCCCTAACACCGTGTAACGCGCCGTAATCATGAAATGAAATTTACCATGGAAACTAAAATTGCAGAACATTGCCGGCAAATGAAGAAAAGTAAAATTGAAATTAAATTACCTCCCTGGACAAGATAGTGCTGATTTCGAATGTCAACCGGTCATCGTCAACTTCTCCGACGCGCTTCCTCTGATACAGCACATATTGATCCCTGTCAAGGAAGAAAGAAAAAGAATGTCACAACAAAACCACCATTACCGATTTACCATAACCAAGAACTATAAAAAAGACGACCTCAAGAACTGAATGAGGGTTAAGAGACGTGAGGGGTCTTTGTAGTTCCAATGAGACAAGCAGTTATTAGCGGGTTCCGGGGAAGAAGGGTACATGTGAAAGGGGTGGAAATCGTCGTCTTCGGGGCCGAAGATAACGTCGGGGGCGGCGTTCGGAGAGTCCGCGTCGTATATAACGTGCCCTGAAACAAAGAAAGAAACCCTAGTTGTCAATGGTTGGAACCGAATTGAAAGAAAGAAAGAAAGAAATACATTTGATGAAGTCTAAGCAGTAGGGGATGAGGAGGGTGAAGCGATCGAGGGGGGTGGAGTTGTATTTGTCACTGGACCACATTTGTTCAACCTGAGAAAGAAAAAGAGAGTGTTAAAGTGTTGGGGGTGAAAATGGAAATGGGTAATGGGTTGATTTGATTGCCTTGACAGTGAGACGGAAGTGGGAGAGGAGGTAGCTCAGCTGAGCGGCGATGAAAGGAGGGACGTTTTCTGGACCTGCACCAGCCATGCCTCTCTCTCTCTGATTCTCCCTGTGTTCTGCTCTGCTGCTTCTCTTCTTTTCCCACGTTACTAGTCAAAATAGAGTAAATCCATTCCCACACTTATATACTATTCAAAGAAGACAGAAGACACAAGTTACCCTGTGGAAAGTAAATTTTCTTTGTATATAAGGTAACAAAATAATTGTCTTTTAGATTTATCTTATTTCATGATATTACGTGTATCTTTCACATCTTATCACTACCTTTCTTCTTTTCTCCTGTTACTCTGCCACCAATCACCATTTGCTACCATGATTGATGCTTTTCGACAACAATGTACCTTTTAGTGCCATTGTCGTCCTCCCTCGTTTTTATACACTCCATCAATAACTCTCATTTCTCTATCTTTCTTTTTCTCTCACCTGATAAATCTTATCATACATATATTTTTTTTACTCTCTCTATGTATTCAATAGCATATTGGAAGTAGTTAAGAGTATTCGGATAAAAAATAATTAATGCAAAAAATACAACTTAAAAAGAGTTTTATAATAAAGCACAAACAAAAATAGAAAAAAGTCTTATTTAGGAGAATATACATTTAAAACTCTCTTACCCAAAATTTAAACGCACCCTTACTTTTCATTATTTATTGTACATTGGTGGACTTGCTTACATTTAGAAGCTTTTTGTCTTTCATTGTTGAAAATATATCATGTAAAAAAATAAAAATAATACGTCCTCTGTTTCATATTTAAGATTTCTCTTAACTAATTAGATTAGCTAGTTGACTAAGTAGATTAGTTAAATAAGCTTAGAGTTAGTTAGTTATGAGCTGCACTTTTCTCTTATTTCTATTCCTATCTTAGCTGAAAATAAATACTTGTAATAAGCAGTTTCATGTATGTTTTTGGTTGATCAACGCTAGTTCATCTTCAATCATTCGTTTTCTATTCTTATATGGAGATTCTTAGTTTTGTTAAGGTATCTGAGCTCTTCATTTGAAGAGCTTTGCTGCGTAACATTAATTCCTATCTTTTTTCTTCTTCGATTGTTCTTATCCTTTTGATCGCTTCTATCCTTCTTCCTCTTCTTCAACTGTTCATCATGAGTTCAGAAAATGATCAGACCCTAAATGTTCGTAGCCTTTATTATTTACATCCAAGCGCGAGTCCAGTTATTGCTCGTCTCACTAGTTTTATATCCAACGAACTACAATTCATGCGGTAGATCAATGCTCACATCTTTGAGTGCGGAGAACAAGGTTGAGTTTGTTGATGGAAGTATTCTGCAACTTGTGATGAACAATTCTCTATTGCCTGCATGGAGAAGGTGCAACAATATGGTAGTTTCTTGGTTAGTTCATTCAATTTTGATTTTAGTTTGACAAATCATTCTTTGGATGGAAAAAGAAATAGATATCTGGAAAGATTTGAAGGCAAGATATCACAAGGAGATCTGTTGCAAGAAAAAGAAAAGCCTGATGGTCACCTGAGATGACTTAGACAATGAAAAGAGTAGCGGTTCAGACGATAAACAAGTTAACATCTGTTTGATAGCAGTTACAGACAAGAAAGTTCAGGGGAAAACCTACTTTGAATCTGATAATTCTTCTTGTTCTTCATCAGATGATGAAGAAGATATGCATTATGATGTACTTCTTCAGAACATATGATTTCTCTTTCGCGTAAGAATTATAAAGAAAAATACAAAATATTTGTTTGTGAAAACACTGAGTTGAAGAAATCAAATGAAGATTTGAAAAAGAAAATCCAGACTCTAGAAAAGAGTCTAAGTTCGGCTAGTAAGATTGACAAATCCTCTACAGTTGAAAAACTAAGAAATGAGATCGCTTGTCTTACAAAAAACTTTGGGAAGTTTTAACACTTTAACAATGCTTTTAAAATTCTATCAACACCCCCATGACAAGTCTGGTCTAGGACTAGTAAAAAGAGCATCATCTTCTAAGTCACAGTCTGTCTCAGACAAATGCGACTTCTATGGCAAGTCTGGACATTCCAAGTTCAGATGCATCCATAAGAAGAAACAAATGTCTAAGGGTACTAATGCTCATGGACCCAAAAATATTTGGGTACAAAAATCTTAGATTATTCTTGTTCCAGATATCCTTGGTAGGAAAAGGTCAAGGTTTAAGCTGGTATCTGAACAATGGATGCTTATGACACATGACGGGGGAAAGGTCTATGTTCCTCGACCTAAAGCTAATTGGAGGAGAAATGGTTGCCTTTGGAGGCATGGGTAAGAGAAAAATTACTGATGTAGGTAAAATTGGTATTCCTTCTTTAGCCTCCATAGACAACATCTTATATGTTGAAGGTTTGAAATATAACTTACTGAGCATAAGCCAATTTTGCGACAATGATTATATTGTATCCTTCAACAAAGGCCAATGTAAATTCAAGATAAAAGATAATTAACAAGTCTTTTTTCATTGTCAGACGACACAACAATTTGTATGAGATTGATCTGATAGGTCCAAGTATACAAAATGTAACATGTTTTCTTTCTAGAGAATATGAGAGATGAATTTGGCACAAAAAACTTGGGCATTTCAATTTGAAACACATTTCAAACTTATCTAAAAAAGATTTAGTGAAAAGATTGCTTAATATTTGTTGAAAAATCCATATTCTCTTTGAAGCATGTCAGCAATGGAAATTGATCAAACCCTCTTTTAAATCTAAAAATGTTGTTTCCACTTCTGGACTGTTATAATATCATAATGACCAATGATAAATTCCTGCACCATTGTTTCAGTGTCATACTAACCAATAATAGGTTATTGCACCATTTTACTATAGAGGATTTACACTTTGTTACCATTTTATTAAAGAGGATCTACACTTTGTTAGTAGAGGGAATCAAACCTGCAAGTTTTCTCTTATTCCTTTCTCCTCCTTAACCATCCAACTCACATTATAGCATTATTTGATTTATCTTCGGTTATAAGAAGATTTGCCATAACCGTAACTAACATACATGTAAAGGCTAATATTAGGTCATTCCTTTGTTTACAAGAATAATAAGTTTCCTTGTGACTCAAGCAAAAGAGCAATGTAATTAGCTCATAGTTTTAGTGTTTCACTTCAGTTTGAAATCTTCTACGGGGATCTTTTTGCTCTGTCATTGTTTTGATCAAACATTCTCAATGGGTCACTCTTTATTGGTTGGCTTTCTCTTTGGATAAAGATGTTCCTATCATTTTTGTTGGAGGTAAGGAGGTTTGAGAGAGAAGGGTTTAGTGTTGGGTGCTTGAAGTATTACACCAAGAGGCATCAAAATTTGGAATGCTCAACAGTGTTACCTCCAGCTTAGGGAAAACCCTAATAATATAGCAAGCTATTGGGCTCCAATCCATATGGGCTCATATAACCATACAATAATCTATTGGACTTGTATGTAAACATATTATTATTATTATTATTATTATTATATATATAACATATATATTCAACAATCTCCTCCTATGTCCACCATACAGCACAATCCAATAAGGTAGTCAGTGTAATGTTCAAACAAACATGAATCATCCACATCCAGTCCAAGACAACCAACTCAGATCGGTCAAAGAGTTTCAATAATAAAATATTAAATTCAGACAACATTTGCAATCAAACTAAGTGAATCATCATTCTCATGAATCTGTTTTAAGATCAATATAACAATATAAATACCAAGAGTTTTAGATCAAATCTAAACTCATCCAAATCCCAACATCTCAAAACCAGTTCACAACCAACGTATGCATAATAATCAAGTATAAGTAGGCCAGTCAAAAATAGTCTAAGGCCTTACAAATATAAGAAATAAGCATAATAATCATAATGTTCACAAGATAGAAATAACAAAATGTAAGTCTCAAGTAAATGAGCTCCAACATAATGGGCAATAACAAGTGAACTGTCAAGTTCCCTACAACTCTAAATGATAGATTCATATATCAAGCAGGTTGTCCTTTTCAGAATCCCACTCACCAAGCTTTCCTCCATCTTTGTCATCCCCTGTAGAATGTCAAATATGAATTTCATATTATCATGAATTCAATCATTTGAATAAACTACTAAAAATGTCTAGTTCTACTAAAAGAACTTAGCATCATATCATCAGGCAAGGAAAAACATATATCAATGTCATAAAGCATCATAATATCATGTTCATAAGCATCAAGCCAGTTTCATAAATTATGAACAAGGCCTAAATAGTTTAAGTTATAAAGAGTCATCAACTTAAGTTTATTTGTAAGAGAATAACGATTGTCTCATTTCATAGAATAAGACTAATACTCACGTCACTTACAATAACCTAGTCTTGTAATGTCAAGTTTCAATTAAGAACAAGACCAATAAGCTTCTTATATAATCAACTATTTCTATATTTCAATTTGGAATGTCACAGTTACTAAGTCCTTAAAGTCAAATAAATCTAGCATCAAGTTTGGAATGAGATCATTTAACCAAAAAGATAGACCAAACTGGTAGGATTGTATCATCAAGTTTGGAATGACACAAGCTTCCCAGATATTGGATTAAAATCATCTCATCAAGTTTGGAATGAGATCATTTAACCAAAAGGGTAGGCCAAATTGGTAGGATTGTATCATCAAGTTTGGAATGACACAAGCTTCCCAGATAGAACTTTGAATTGGGTTAAAATCATCTCATCAAGTTTGGAATGAGATAACTCACCCTTTTCAAAATAGTTAGCAACCACGATCATCGATGAAACATATAAATTGTGCTTATCATTTGGCCAACAAAAGAATATTCGATAATTCAAAACACACAATTTAAGGTAAGTAAATGATAATTAAGACTTGTCTACATAGTCTTTAACCCCATTTCCCCCACTGTTTTGAATAATCGATCTTTAGGCAAATCTTTTGTAAGAGCATCGGCCATGTTATCCTTCGATCTCACATCGACCAAAGTGATAAATCCTTGTTTTCTCAGATAATTCAACAACGCATGTCTCAGTCTTACATGTCTTCTCCTTGAATTAAAGAGAGCATTCTTTAGGACTTGGACTGCTGCTTGATTATCATAAAATAAACTTAAAGAATTAATCTTTAGTTTAGTCAAAGGAATATTCATAATCAGATTCTTTATCCACTTTGTCTCTTCACCAGTTGAGGCTAAAGAAAAAATTATGATTCCATTGATGACAACACAATACAAGTCTGTCTTTTGAATTTCCAAGTAACAGCAACTCCACCCAGAGTGAATACATATCCACTGATGGATTTACCATTTCGAATTTCTGAACACCATGAGGCATCAGAGTATCCATCCATAGTTGGAGGATAACCAGAATAACATAGAGCATAATCTTTAGTACCTTTAAGGTATCTCATCAGCCTACTGAGGGCATCTCAATGCTCTTTACTAGGATTACTAGTGAAACGACTCAACATGCCAACTGTAAAGGCTATGTCAGGTCTAGTGCAACTCATAGCATACATGAGACTACCTATCAGTTTTGAGTACTTTAATTGATTCACAATGATCCCTTCATTAGGACTCAGTCTTTTGTTATAATCATATGGTGTCTCACTCGGTTTACACTCACTGTATCCCCAGGTAGAAAGTAGCTGCTCGATATAATGAGTTTGGCTAAAGGAGATAACTTGCCTTTCAAAGCTTACTTTCATACCGAGAATGGTACTAGCTATATCAAGATCTTTCATGTCAAATTCTCTAGCTAAAGTGGTTTTCACATCACTCACTATAGAATGATCGAAGCCAAGAATTAACAGGTCATCAACATACAAGCATATGATGACTATCTTATTTGACATGAAACGATAGTAAAGGCATTTATCTGAATAACTGGACCGAAAACCATAGCTCTTTACCACCTTGTCAAACTTAAGATGCCACATCTTAGGTGCTTGTTTAAGACCATACAAAGATTTGTTCAATTTACAAACTTTTTCCTCAAGGCCTTTCATGGCATACCTTTCAGGTTGTTCCATGTAGATTTCTTCATTTAACTCTCAATTTAAGAAAGCTGTCTTTACATCCATGTGATACACTACAAAGTGTTCAATAGATGTCAAAGCAAGAAGAATTCTTATAGTTGACAGATGACATACAGCTGAATAAAAGTCAAAAAAGTCTATTCCACTCTGTTGTTTAAAGCCTTTAGCTACTAAATGTGCTTTATATCTAGCTATTGATCCATCACTATTCAGTTTCTTCTTTAATACCTACTTACAGCCTATAGCCTTAGCCTTTTTTGGCAAATTGACTAGCTGCCAAGTGTGATTCTGTAGCAAATAACTCATTTCATCATCTATGGCTTCTGCCCACAGTAAGGATTCCCTAGATCTAATTGCTTCTTGATAAGAGAATGGATCACCCTCTATATGGTAAGTGACAAAGTCCTCAGCAAAACTCTTAGAAACTTTATCTCTTGTAGATTTTCTAACTGAGATTGGTTCAATAGCCAGTTGTGTGAGATTAGTGTCAGAAGGACAAGCTACAGATTCTACAGGAGATTCTGAAATCATATTTGTAGATCCAAAAACCTTCAAGTCAAGATTGCTTACAAACTTGTGCTCAAAGAATTCTGCATCTCTAGATTCTATCATTGTATTAGTAGATAGATCCAAAAATTTATTTGCAGCACTATCTTCTACACTACCTAGATATACACAAGTAGTTGTTCTAGGTCCCACCTTAGGCCTTTTAGGATCTTGTATCCTTACATAGGCAACACAACCCCAAGTTTTAAGGGTATCATATATACAAGGACGTTTGTGCCATATCTCATCAGGTGTCTTAGACAATTTAGAGTGCGGTAACCTGTTTAAGATGTGGTTAGCAGTTAAAACAGCTTTTCCCCAATAGGAGGAAGGCATGCCAGCTGTAAGTAACATAGAATTTAGCATTTCAATTAAATTTCTATTCTTACGCTCTGCAACACCATTTGATTGGGGTGAGTAAGGAGCAGTAGTTTCAAGTATTATGCCTTCCAAAGCACAAAATTCTTTGAATCCAGTCATTGTATATTCTTCTCCTCTATCACTCCTAAACCTCTTAATTTTCAAATTAAGTTTATTTTCAACTCTAGATTTAAAAATCTTAAACTTCTCAAAAGCCTTATCTTTCAATTTCAACAAATAAACATGACAATATCTAGAGAAATCATCTATGAAAGTGATTAGGTACTTCCGACCCCCTCTGGTGACATAGTTTTTAAAGTCACAAAGATCAGAATGTATAAGCTCAAGAAGTGTTGTGCTTTTAGAAACAGACTTAAAAGGTTTTCTAGTGATCTTAGTCTGTGCACACACTTCACATTTGTCAAATCGAATAGAAGTATCTAATGGAATGTTGTGAGTTTTAGATAAATGTTGCATTTTCATATAGTTTACATGTCCAAGTCTATTATGTAATAATTTTGGATCAATCAAAATAGAACTAACATGGTTTATGTTATCAGTATCTAAACTCAATCTATACATGTCATTGATCATAAATGCACAACCAAAGTAGCATGAGTTAATAGATAAAGTTACTCTACCATTCATAGTTGAAAAAGACATACCAGCTTTATCAAGTAAACTCATAGATATTAAATTCTTTTTAAGTAAAGGTACTACTTTAGAATGTTTCAAAGTTAGTAACTTACCTGAAGAAAGCATCAAATTAGCAGTTCCAGCATGAGTCACCTTTGCCTCACCACCATTACAATTTTCCACGGTGTCTTTCACTCCTATGACCTCAGTGAGTAAATTCTCATCATTTGTTGCATGACATGTAGCACCACTATCCAACCACCACTTAGAGGAGACACTGACCTTTCCATTATTCATCATTCCAATGAAGGCTTGAGGCTCAGGTTCACTAATTAGCATATTAGCCTCATTTTGTGGTGTGTTGTTCTTTAACATCTTTGGTAGCTTACACTCTGTTGCCCAGTGACCCCACTTTCCACAGTTATGACACTTGCCCTTCTTCTTCTTCTTGAAGACAGTCTTTTTGGCCTCTAACTGTGAAGAGGATTCACCTTTTGGTGACTTTGATTTTTTCTGATATTTATAGGAATGTGAAACTAAGTTGGCAACTGACTTTTGTTGTCTTACTTGTTCCAAACTCTTCCTACAAATGTTTTGATCTTCAATATGAATATACCTTTTTAATTCATCCATCCTTATCCGTTCTTTTAGTCTGTGCATGTCAGTCTTAAAAGAATTCCATTCAACAAGTAGCTTACTCAACACAAGACCAACAAAGAGATTATCAGACAAATCATAATGATCCTCTTTTAGCTTGTTCCTCATATTCTCAAGTTCAATTAATTGAGAAGTGATGCTTGAGTTCATATTGAACTTAAAGTCAAAGAACTTCTCCGCTAGAAGAGTCTTAGAGAGCTTCTCTTGTTTTTGAAATTGACTGTTTAAGTGATCTCATATCTCCTTTGCAGTCTTATACTCACTATAAGTCATAACTAAACGAGGATTTAAGGAGTTTAACAAGTAATCTCTACAAAAATCTTCATCTTTAATCCATTGATATTCATCCTCATTTTCAACAGTAGATGTAACATCACTTAATACAATATAGAATATATCATGTTCTTTCATGCCAAACTGAACATGAAATTTCCAACCATGAAATTCATTGACATCAAAGGATTTCAGCTTTATGATATCATGGGAGTTATATTTTGCCATTTTAATCAAAGTAAAAAAGTTAAAAAGAGCGCATCTTAAAAGTCCTCCAAAGTATACCAAACCTTCTAACTTTTTAAAATAGCATTGTAGAGGTTAAATTTGTCAAATTTGACCCCAAAAATGGATCCAGAATGCCCAAAAACCTTAGGAACAACTATTTTGGGTAGTTAGAGACTTGCTGAAAAATCGTCGGAAAAGTTCGCTGGAAAGTCACCGGTCGCCGAAAAAGTTCATTGAAGAAGATGAATTAGTCACCAGAGAGTTCGCTGGAGAAGACAAACCAGTCGTCTGGAAATTCGTCGAAAAACAGCAGAAACTTCCAATGACTATATCTCCTTCATCTTACCTCCATTTTAAGCAAATGACCACTCAAAACGATCGTCTCAACGAGTAGAACAAAACCCACAAGGTTTCAACTCGTGGAATTGGTTGAAATTTCCAAGATTTGGCCTCAAAGGTTGCAGTTGTAGAGTTTTAAACTCAGATCCAGATCAATCCTTCTGTCAAAACACGAAAGTGATCACACCCTTGAGTTTCTCTCGCTGAGATCTTCGAAACAACACCTTACTCGCTCAAATCCGATACACGAAACTAATACTTCAAGATTGTTGGAGGTAAAGAGGTTTGACAGAGAAGGATTTAGTGTTGGGTGCTTGAAGTATTACACCAAGAGACATCAGAATTTGAAATGCTCAACAATATTACCTTCAGCTTAGGGAAAACCCTAGTAATATAGCAAACTATTGGGCTTGTATGTGAACATATTATTATTTAATATATATATAACATATATAATCAACAATTTTTGCTTTTGATCTCATGCAAAAGGAGATTTTCAGAGATTGAGATTCCTAAGCTTGATCATTTAACTATGGAAAGGTTTTTCTAAACTGTATCATTCTAATTTTATTGTAAGCTTCAGTTATGCGATTCAATAAAAAAATTAAAAAAAGAATCTAACGTTTTCTTCAATTGTCAAACCACAAGTTTCCTTTTGAGTACCCATTACTTGTTCATCGTTTATCCTAGAAAGCATTAAAGCACCATGATAAGATACTACACAACTACAACATAACATATAAAATATTAAGGTTTAAATATTTTTTTAGTCCTCATAATTTAGAATTTATTTTTGTTTTTTGTTCTCATAATTTTTTTTTTCAATTTAGTTCTTGTAATTTAGTGTATTTTTGTTTTACATCCTTGTTGTTATTTTCCATTAAATATATATTGCCAACAATGTGTCGTGTCATGCTTTTGTCACATTAGTATGTCACATCACATTTTTTAACAAAGAAAAGACGACAAGGATTAAAAAACGTAATAGTTTTAAATTATAAGGACTAAAATGAAAGAAAAAAATACATGAACATCATCAACATCAACATCAATATCACCTTTAATCTAAGTTAATTGGGGTTGGTGATAGATGAACCCAATGATAAATCAGAAATAAGACAAAGAAAGATAAAAGAAGATGAGAAGAAAAAGGAAAAATAAGACAAAAGAAAGGAAAAATAAGCTAAATTAAAAGAAGAAATGAAAGGAGAAGGGAGAAAATGAAGAGGAAAATAACTAAAAAAAAAAAACCATTGAAACATAGACATACAAAAAAAAAATACATGCACAAAAGCAAAAAAATGTTAAATTGCAATAACTAAAAAAATATTTAAACCAAATACTAATCTAAAGTTGACGGATTGAAGCATTGTGTTGGACAGATTCGTGTGTTCTTTTCACATTCTAAGCACAGCCTTCAAAGAAGTAAATGAAAGAGTAAACATGCAAGCCAAATCATTACATGTTTAATGATCCAATTTAAGTTATGCTGCTTTAACATATATTACTTATGCAAATCAAAAGAGCACAATATTTTATAGCCTACAATGCTTCCCCATCCCCACATGCAGAGGTTAAAGTTACATACGTGCAGAAAAGGGAAAACATAGCAATAATCATCAATACGAAATCCTTCTAAAAATGATTTGTGCACCATATTGAGGCTGCAAAGTGACAAATAATATAGGAGCATGCATATAGTTTGGAGATAGCATAAAACTGTAACTTTGAAGGATCAAAGCAAGAGCAATCTTTGCCTCAACCATTGCCAAATTTTGCCCAACACAGATTCGAGGGCCTAGTCCGAAGGGAAAGAATGCGGCCAAATGCTTTCGAGGCTCACTAAATCTCATTGGATTGAAGTTATGGCAATCTTCTCCCCAGATTTCTGTGTCATGATGAACAGCAGTCAATGGCAAGAAGAGTTGAGTCTTAGCAGGAACATTAATGCTTCCAAGCATCACATCTTTAGAGGCTTGCCTCATTAGCGTTACTGCTGGAGGATACAACCTAAGTGTTTCGTTAATTATCATGCTTACCTGTTGGAAAACGTAAACCAACAATAATCAATGAAAATGGACCATAATTTGGTACTCAAGGATATCACTTAAAAGTATTAAGTCTATGAACTTAATTGTTTGGTTCATTTATTTATCCGGTGCAGAAACTAATTACTTCAATACACTGCAACAATTTTACAGATATTAGCTACATTCTTAGTTGATTGCAATAAAATCGTATGTTTCTTTTTGTTTCTCCATCCATGACATAATTATTTTGCATCTCTGCTTCAATTTAAAAGCCTTATATAGCATAGGTTGAATGTTGGTAATAGACCAGCTGACTAAGGACCAATCATCTAGATGTATTTATTATAGATCACTATGATCTAACCAGCATTGAACAGAGTAATGTATTGGAAATTTGGAATATTCATTCTAACACTAAAGTTATAAACACGCATTATACTATTTCTCTTCAAGGCAAACAACAAAAAATGAACTTACAATCTTAAGGTCATTTAACTTGTCTGCAACAGGAAGTCGATTATGTCCAATGACACGAAGAACTTCTTCACGTGCCTTACTTTGCCATTCTTGATGTTTTGCTAATAGAAGAAGTGTCCAAGTCAACACATTAGCTGTTGTTTCCTTTCCAGCAAAGTAGATGGTTTTACATTCATCTATAATTTCTTCCACCCCTAACTTTTCTTCTCCACCAACATCATTCTTGTAGGAACACATCAAAGAACCTAGTACATTTCTTGCATTTTCTCTCGTATTGCTCTTGGTCTCAATCAACTTCAGAATTGATTCACGTAATACTTTTTCTACTCTCCACCTATCCCTGTTCTTCTTAGTTGGCAAATACCTATTGTTTTATCAAAGTTCCAGAAAAAGGTGTCAAACACAAAATAACTTCAAGCCAAGAAGGCAAAATATATCAGGTATACCATAAACTTTATTTGGAGACATCTATAACCAAATAGTAATTTAGAATTTATCATTCAAGTTCTGGAACAAATAAATTTATATGTCGTTGTATCTCTCACCTTAAATTTAGCAAAAGCAAGAGGTTGAATGGAACAACCCAAGAGTTAGAAACTGTTGGATCAAATTTTTAGCACTCATTAATTGAGAAATGCCCTGCAGATGGTTTATTGGGACAACATGTGAAGTTATATTTTTCTTTTGGCCAAAATGCACTTTTAGTTCTTTATATTTTGGATTATATTCATATAGATTTCTTAACTTTCAAAAACATAAAGAGTTCAAAATTGTGTCTAAAAATTGAAAATGATCGTTACTTTAAAAGAATCATTTTTACTTATTTTAAAAACATAAAAAATTAAATTAAACTTTTTAAAAGACAAGGATCAAAATTGAATATAATTGAAAACATAAAATAGAAGTGTATTTTAACCTTTTCTTTTTTTCTTATTTATTACCTGAGTTGCTTAGTAAGGTTGGTGCTAAGGAACGAAAAGGCATGGACATAAGATGGAAGTTTTGATTTAATAAATACCTTGCACCCAATTACTGTTCTTATTTTGTATTTTGCGGTGTGGCATGCATATTGCATCAGTGAAAAAATAAGAGTAAACCATCAATTTCATCCCTGAACTATTACTCTCTCTTCTAAGTAATCCCGCAAGTAAAAGAAACTACTTAACTAGCTCTAGCAATAATTGAATTCATGTTAAGAGTTTTCCCAATATTAGAAAATCCTTCAAATTGTTCCCTGAACTTCACTGGAATAACTCAACTTAAGAACTAAAGTGATAGATATTCAATACTTCAAGGATTACTTAAATAGTTTTATTATTTTAGGAAGAGGGTAATAGTTAAAGGACAAAATTGGCGGTTTATTTGTAAAATAACTGCCTGTGATAGGTTATAGTAACTCTCAGGCTGTGAGATTATAACTTGGAAATAAAATTCCACTCCTTTTTAGGATATAGTTACAGTGAAAAAAAAAATGCTAAAGAAGAGTTGGTAAAGTAACCTAAATCCAGGGATATAGACACTCCTAACTGCCTGTGTGTAAAGATGCATTTGTTGCTCCTGCAAGTTGAAAATTTGCTTGCCCTCTTCATAACTGCTGCCAAAAGCAGTCCTTGATATAACATCTGCAGAAAGATCATGAAGCTCTCTGAGCACATCTATCTCAAATTCATCTCTTCCTCCTCTTTGGTCCTCCCATCTCTCCAGTCTCTTTGTGACACTTGCCACAATATCTGGCACCCAACCCTGCAATAGTTTTCATGATGCACTCATTAATATCCTGTCATGTCCTTAAATAACAATTACAAGATAGCATGTCAACAAAAAGAAACTAACAGGGCAGAGAAATTTTCTTGTTACATTTAGAAGAAAGTCAGAATGGCACTTATTTTCTTTCTTCCAACAACAATTTTCTCTCTTCAAACCACTTATTCCCTCCACTCATGCACACTCATCTCCCTTCCTAGTGGTTAAAACTATTTATAACACTTTTTTTTATAATCTTTATACCAAATTAATAGCATTGTTGTATTGTCTAACGGACGTGAGTTTCTGAATTTTGATTTTCAACACAAAACGCATTCGGAAAAAATGAAGTTAAATTGGTTTTTAAATCAATCTCAAAACAATTTTATGTTCATTATCAAAATCAAGAAAAAAGATATTGTAAATTTGATTTTTAGTTTTAAAAAATAATTCTGACCACCACCACCACAACCATTACACCACCACCACATCGTTTCCATTGTCGCCTCTATCACAACCACTGCCTCCACCACCACTATCACCTCCACCATTCCACCACCACCGCACCTTACCTTTGTTGCTTTCACCACCACCACAACCACCATCATTGTTACCACCACCATTTCGTCACCTTCATCGTCGTTGTCGTCACCGTTACCATTATTTCACCTCACCATTGTTGTCATTGCCACCACCACCATTCCACCACTGCTATCTTCACTACCATCGTCGCTACCGCTGACGCCGCCACCACCAACATTCTGCTGCTATTACCACCACCATTCCGTTGCCCCCATCGTTATTGTCGCTGCAGTTGTCACTATTCCACCACACCAACACTCATAAGTTTTAAAATCGAACCGATGATCGACTCGATCAAGGCATTGGGTTACTGGGTTAATAGTCGAACTAGTGGGTTACTAATTGATCCGCATGACCTTGTCTTAATTAAAAATAATAAAAAATTTATACTCAACCTTAATTGACCCACATGACCCAACACGTTTGCTCTCTTGGGCGTGACCCGACCCGGGTTAGTGGATCACTAGTTTAACCACAAACCCGATTAGGTCATATTGGGTTTAGTGCATTGTCAATCTAATAGGCAACTCAACCCGGTCAAACCTCTGAACCGCGGTCGAACCGATTCAACCTGATGGGTTAGTCCGGGTTTAAAATACTTTCATCACCATTCCACCGCTACTACCGTCACCATCACCCCGCTGCCTATGCCATCACCATTATTTTATAGTAGAGCGACATAAAATAAAATGGTTGACTTATTTTATTTATCTTCAATTTATAACATCTTTTGAAAACTAAAAAATAAAGAATAAACCCAAAACTCAAAACTCCAAACTAACAATTTTATTATTACTGAGAATGTGATTTTTTTAAAGAAAAAACTACATGTACTATTTACTCTTAAAATTAATCTTGAAAAATAAGAATTTCAAAATTAAAGTAAAAGCTTCCAAGACAAGATGAAGTACCTTAACAAACTCCAAGTTAAAGGCGAGATTTATAATCCTTCTGTGCCAGGCCCATTGGTCACCCTCCAGGCCCAGAAGGCCTTGTCCAAAAAGCATCTTGGACTGAGGGTTGAGCGGAGCTTTCCCATAATTTCTGTGCTTGTTCATGAACACCTCCTTAATCATGTCTGGATCAGTTATTGCCAACCGTGGCGTCGAACCAAACCAGTACAAGAATGTTTTCCCATATGTGCGAGACCACCTGTAGTAAAATGGAACCACGCGTCCCATGACGTCGTGGTGGTCAAATGAAGGGCTTGGTGTTGACTTAGCTTCATCGTAGAGCCGTCGGATCTCTGATGAGTTTCCCAAGATCGGACAGTAGCCAGGCCCCCCTATCCCTTGCTTCTTGAAATGGCGCTCTGTTCTCCATGGGACCCACAAGTTTGAGTAAAAAAATTTCACCGTGTAGAAAATGAGGACAGTTACAGCGGCGAGTAAAAGATTCATGTTTGATTTGACAGTAAAAGTGTGATTGGGAGACCTGAGATTGAAGTTAGTTGAGAGTAAAAAAATTAAATAAAATAAAAAAGAAAGAAAGAAAAGTGAATAAGTGGAAGAACGAGCGTCGACTTTTTGATTGAGAGGGAAGAAAAACCATGGAAGCAATGAACTGAAGGGATGAAGTGCAAATAAGGCTTACCTTGTTGTGTTTAATGAGAAAAGAACGAAGAAGGAGAATTCAGAGTGCAAATAAAGAAGTGAATTGGGAATCTTTCTATGTGCTATGGCGTGGGGAGATTTAAATTATATGTAGAGTGATCATCAATAATTTAATATGTCTCTAGTCTTTGCCGGCCACAAGATTTAATGTTGTCGACTTATCATATAGTGTAACAAAATGCATGATTGCTAGTTTAAAATATTTAACTTTCTTTTTGTTTTATTTTAATCTTCTTTAGGGAATCTTCTTTTTTTGGGTACGTAATCTTCTCTAAATCAGTTTTCTTCTTTATTAGTTTCACCTAATTCCATAGAGTTAAATTGTTTTTTTTATATGATTTCTTATGTTTAGTTAAAATAAAGACAAATAATTTCAGACAATTTTTTTCTATAAGCATTTAAATTTATTTTTTAAGAATAAGCATTTAACTTTTAGTTACAATAGATTAAACTTTTTTTCACAACTTTATAATTAACGAGTTGACTTTCATAGAATTTTCTCTATCTAACTTCTATAAAAGTTGAGATGGCTAAACTAATGAGAAAATTTAAATTTATTTTACTTTTTTAATTTATTTTCTTCTTCTCTAAATATTTATTAAAAAATTATTCAAATAAAATTTGAAAAATAAATTTTTAGAAACTATTCTTTAAATAACATAACAATAAGAGTGTATAAAATTAAAACTTAAATATTCTTTTATAAAGAAACTGATACATATATAAGTGCCACTTACATCAAATGATTATTTTAATCTTTTGAACTTTATGTTATTTCATTCCAGTCTTTCAATTTCTAAAAATGCCAACAAATCATTTCTTCTATAATTGTTTTTATTTTTATTTTCTTTTTTATTCAAAAGAAGTTCAACAACATTGTTCTTGTGTTGAAGTTAAATGAGTAACCTTTACTAAAGTTGGTCCACATTATTTTGAAAATTAAGAAGAACACCCATTGAAATAATTTGGCTCTATTCCTCAATCTGTCTTCTTTTTCCCCCTTCCTTTTGTGCGTGTTGGTAATGTATGAAAGTGTGAGGGAGAGAATGTATCTAGTTCAATAAGTGTGAGTGGAGGAATGTGTCCAGAACTCTAATTTAGTGTCACTGATGACAATTATATAACTGATCTATATAATTAATTATACATAGATGATCATGATTAAAAGTTTGTTAGAACTTATGAGATCACTTAAAAAGTCTATTACATTTATCTTTTAACCATTGACATTTATATATGTTTGTATGATCCAAATTTACAATTCTCATTTCTCACTATTTGTTCCCTATATATCTGTGCGTGCCACCTACGGCTACAACTTGCTAAGCATGAAATATTCAAAAGAATTAGCTAAAATTGCATGGCATAGAAGGAAAGTACTTAAACCTTAGTAGGACCTAAATTCTTCTAAATTATGAAGCATGAATATCTCTTGTGTTCGAAGTGTCTTAGTATCGAACATGTTTCTAATATTAACATATTCTGACACTTGTCTGACACTTCTTATTTTAGACATTAACTTTGTCAGAGTTGTTTGTTCAGAAAAAAACTTAAAAAGTTTCAATAGGCAACAGCTTAAAAGTTAGTTTCCAGTCTCTCAGCAAAAAATTTCCCCATGAATGTTTGGTCAGAAAGAAGGAAAAGTCAGACTCCAATATCAGCCCCTTCCTCAACGGTATTATTGGTTGCAATGGTGGATCCAGAAAAATAATCAAGGGGGGCCTTGGTGGCAGATCTAGGAAAATTTGTAAAGAAAATTTAAAGAAACAAACAATTATAAACCATAATCTAAATAAACAAATAAATAGTCAGACGAAATTATTGTTTTGGATTGAATAAAACAATGAAAGAAGCTTATTGTAACTTGCGATGAGATTTCAAAAGACCATGATGACAACATGAAAATTAGTTTAGATATAAGTATTGAGTTTGAGATCTTTGAACATGAGCTGTTACAACATAGACTACAATATTTTTACAAAATGCATATGGTTAAAGTGTACTTCTCATTTTAATAAAGAGCAAGGACTTTAATCTCCTTATAAACAAGTGTTAATACATGAATTACAAATGAAAATAATTAACAAGTACTACAAACTATATAACAAGCACTGAAAATAAATAATTAACAAGCACTGCAAACAAGTGTTAAGGATATATCATAAGCTGGATCCGCCCATGATTTGCTGCATAACCTGTAAGAGCTGCTTTCACCCAACCAGGGCAATAGCAGTTAATATAAATCTTCTGACCTTCTGGCCTCTCAGAAAGCTTCCTTGGTATAAGCCTTGTATAAGCATTAACTGCAAATTTGGACACTGAGTAGTCAGTCTATACTTGAGGCCACCCACTAGAGGTCCAAGTTCCATCCTCAACTTGTTGTAGAAAAGTAGAGTCTTGTCAATAAGTTCCTCGAATAGGGATTCCACATCATTCAGTTGCTCCCTCAAGGCTACATTGCCAATTCTCTCAAACAAAAATACCATCAATTTTATGTCTCGCAGAAGTCATACAACATGCAATGGCTCCAATACAATCTTAAACGAATATATTTTTTTCTTCTTCCACAAACTGTATGTGTAATTTAAGGGAAAATTGCACTCAACTCCCGAAGTCTTAGTTGATAAGCTAATTCTTTTGAATATTTCAGGCTTAGTTAGTTGTAACCGCAGGTGCGCGCACACATATATAGGGAACAACTAGTGCGAAATCAGAATAGTAAATATGGACCATATAATTATATATAAATGTGAATGGTTAACACTGTTAATTAAACGTGAGAGATGGAAAAAACAGCAACCCACTAAGTTTCTGATATCGCCCACTATCGTTTTTTTGTTTCTAGAATACTCTCTTTTTGAAATCATTCATCACTGTTCTTCAATTCTAAAAAAAGTATTATCAACCCATTTCTGAAATTGTTCCCTGAAGTTGTTATGTTTTTTACAAATACACCAATAAGGTTAGTTTGATATGGTTATGGGAATTAGTTTCACTGGTGGCTAAATAACCCACATGAGAAGTTGAATGCTAAAACCTACAATATGCTTCTTTTTTTTGTTTTGTTTTTGGTAATGTAAGAGTGAGAGGACGAGTCCAGCGGTAAAATTGTGTCTTTATAACTTGTTAGTTATGAGTTTGAATCCAAAAACAACCTCTTTGCATATGCAAGGATAAGGCTGCGTACAATATACTTGCGCATAGCGTTGAACATCCAGACAATGATAGTTAAGATTGAGGAGACAGCAAAACAAAAATGAACATATGTTGTAGTGCATGGGGAGTAAAACCAAAGATATGTGGAAGTAAAATAAAATGAAAAAGATAAACATAAATGAATATTTGCTCTAACTCTTAATCTGAAATGATATGACATTACATAAGAAAGGGGGAGTGATAAATATGTTTATGATGTATAAAGTTTATGCAAGGAATACTTGACACTTGGTCTTGGCCTAGAAGGTGATTCTTTTTCAGGTTTCAAGTAAAAGTTCCTAGAAACTCTCTCCTAAAGGAACACTAAGGATCAAAATGTTCAATTGAAGTTTGGCATGATCAGTAAAGTGTTCAGGCTTTCTTTCATGCCAATTCAATTGATTGGTAGTTGTAATTTGTTTATGATATTATAGTCCTTTCTTATGATACAATTTCATAAATATGCTTATGAAAAGGTTTACCAATAGTCAACACCAAGATTTATACTGGTTCACTATTAACAATCTTAGCTGCATCCAATTCTTTTAACCAACTAGTTAGGTTCCACTATTAACAATCTTGTTTATTACAAGCTTATACAATCACTCTCAATCAGATCTAGATTAAGACATAGAAAAACCCCTTCTCTACTCTTCCCTCTAGAAAAACCTATTCTAGAAAAGCTTCAAGAAACCTATTGCACTAGTTACACAAAACTGAAATTCTAAAAGAATTGTAACCAAAATATTTTGGAGAGAAACAACTTGATGATTGACTACAGATGAATGCAAATGTTTACCAAATTTGAATCAAGGTTGAAAGAGAACAATCTCATAACATTCTCTCCAAGTTCTTCTTTTGAAAGTTGCCCCAAAAGAAATCCTTTCAAAGTTTCATGAAGATGAAGGATTTGTGGGACAAACATCATGCCAATTTAAATTTGGGCTAAAAAAATAATTTTTATTCTTAACAAATCTTAAAGTTGGGTTGCTTATATAAGATGTGCATCTTAATTTTAAGTCGCTAAACATGCCCTTAGTGTATTTTGTCTTCTATTGGAAATGCATAAATAGTGTTATGTTACAAGGATTGTGTGTCACTTACAAATACAAATAAGGGATGTTAATGTCGAAGTTATAAAACTAATTTTGTGGTTGAAGTGAGAAGGGTGGAGAGAGAGGTTGTGGATTTGAATCTCTCCCACTAACAAAAACTAACAAATTAACAAGTAATATTGGTTGATAATAAAAGAATGAAGGTCAATGTTCATTTTAAAAATAGAGGGATATAAGTGCATTTAAATAGATTTCATCGATGCCACATCATGTTGGATTTGTTTAGTTGTAATCATCTATTTTTCCATATCATTTAACTGTTTTTTTCAATTTTAAAAATCATTTTAAATTATTTTTGGGTTGTGGTGTTGGACTATGGGAGTTGTCGAGCATCATAGGGAGTTTCAGACCCAATCAAAATCCAACTTAACCTATATATAATTAAATTAAATTACTCATATAGAAATCCTAAATTACGCAAACTTCATTGTCATGGTAATATATTATTTATCTTAAAGTAATACATTATTTTGGACTTTAGTTGTTGAGCATTATAGGGAGTTTCAGACCCAATCAAAATCCAACTTAACCTACATATAATTAAATTACTTATATAGAAATCTTAAACTACGCAAACTTCATTGTCAAGGTAATATATTATTTATCTTAAAGTAATACATTGTTTTGGACTTTATCATTTTTGTGTGTGTTTATTTTAAGGTAATACTTTATGAATGATATCGTGAATATATATTTATGGTTTATATTTTTTGTTTATCATATGAATATGAATAGTACAATTTTTTAATATTTTATGAATGTTGATTTTAAAAATATTCTTACTATTAGCAGGGTGACTGATTTTGCATTAATGTAGCAAAAGTTTGGAACAGTCGATGAAGATATAAAAAGAGAAGTTTCTGACTATCCTATTAGCTGGATTTCTCTTTATGCTTTGACACAAAATCAATATGATTGATTAGATACGGTCGAAGGGGTATATTTGGGTTGTGTGGAAGGGAATTATCACGGGTAATTTTTCAATTCAAAATTAAGAAAGATATAAATTTTATAAAAATGTACTAAAGCGTGATTGGATGGTTACAAGATAATCTAGCATTTTGTAACTTTAACAAATTGTCAATTATGGAAATTTTTACTTAAAATGAAAAACTACCCCTCCCCTCTCTGTCCAAACTCATCCACTCAAAGATAACCTAAGAGTGAGTCTGCATTAACTAAGACAAGTAAAAAAACACCAGTTCATGCATAATCATAATTATATTAATTATGACGCAATAATACATCAATCATGGCTGTAACTGAACTTGAGAATATTATTTTAAAGAAATAAAAGTAAAATAAAGAAGATGAGGGAAGTTGGCACATCACTTTGTCTAATTAGTGAGAAATGATGCGTCAGTGTCACTTCGATCCATTGATAATTTTATTTGATGATTCATTGATAATTTTATTTGATGATGCAGGGCAGGCTGCTAAGCTAAAACATCATAAACCTTCATTAGCATGTCAAATTCATGATATGCTCTACTAAGCTTTAGATGCAAGGAAGCCTAAAATCAAGAAAGAACAGCTAATACCACTCAAGTACATGAAAAGCCTTAGACAGACCAATTATTAGGTATGAAATGTTTGACTAGTTAAAACCCAAAAGCTACTTAAAAATTTCATGACAATAATATACAGCTGAGCAAAACATAAATGAAAGTGGACTTGTACTTTATGAAACACGGACTCAGGGCACACAAATAAAGAAACTGAAATATAAATAATTATAATAAAATATTTAAATTGATGATATATTCATCTTTTTAAATCAACTTTTTATGTTTTTTCAAGTGTTATGAGTTGTGTAAAGGTTAGAACTTATGTATTTAAGCCAACAAAAAACAAATTTTAAATTAGACACCTAATAAAAAGTGTTGAACAAATGTTACGGTGCGTAGATGTCGGAAACGTGTCCAACACAACATTACTTTGAAAAGAGAGGTGCCCATGTTTCATAAGTTGTATTAGCGAAGCAGAGGAACTCTTTAGTTCAACAAAAGCTTTTAGAATGTCAAATTGCGAAATTCGCATACCACCTCAATTCACTTTGATGATCAATAATAGAATCTGAAACAAAAAAAAAAAAAAATACAGATTCTTTGAAAGCCATGGGAACAAAAAGTAGTATTTGGAAAAATATTCTTACACTTATGCTATGCAGTCACCAAATGAGAAATAGGCTTGATGATTTGTAGCACTAGGTAATAACAAATCCTAAGCAAAATGATAGTTGAAGAATATCATCTGTAATTACGATAGCAAGCATGAGATGAACAACATGAAAATGGAAATAAAATTGGATAAGACAGACACAACATTCAGTTACTACACTTTCAGCCAACAGGTGAATCCTATAGGATGCCTGAAGCAGTAAAGAAACATTGAAATTTACCATCATATTGCAGTCAATTTCTTATATCCTCCCCATCTATTTAACATAAATCAAGCAAGAAGGAATTATACTAAAAAAAAATCCAAATAAAGAAAAGGCGCTTTAAAATATCAATAGAAAAACCATAGCAATAGTTCAAAAGAAACCAAAATGGAAGATCTTATTTAATGTCTAATTCTAACAAGGCTAAGAGTAACACTCAAATAATCAAACAGTTTTTTTTCTCTCTGTAATGCTTCTTTTTTCCTTCTTTTTCTCTAACTACTCTTTTCACCTTCAATTTTCTTTGCTTCCTTTTTGGATGTTGCCTGAGAATACAGGAAAGTCCCAAGAATTGCAATGGCAGATCCCAGGCCATTAAGAGGCCGAACCGGATTCCTGAACACCAAAACCGAAGACACAATAACCACCACTCTTTTCATTGTGTTCCCCACAGAGAAAGTCAATGGACTAATTTCATCCAGTGCTTGATAAGATGATTGGTTATAAAGATGGTAGAACACCCCAGACACCAACACCCAAGTATAGAATGTGGATGTTTTGCCGATAGCTTCAATTGCCTTGTAATACCCTGGGATCCACTGAGACCCTTCTACAAAAACAGCCACCGGAAACAGATAAAGCAATGAAAGTATGGTAATCCATCCATACAAGTTCAAGCCATCAACTTCCTTGAAATTCTGTAAACTTCTTTTAGAGTAGATGTTCCTCAACACAAAACCAACATTGCTAATAAGGGCACACCACAATCCTTGTACATTGAAAGACACCTCAGTAACAGCAGCTAAAGAACAACCAAGCACAATGGGAAGAATTGAGAGCCAAACCTGAATGGGGTACTTATCTCCAAGGACTGAAGAAAACATGACAGAGAAAACTGGTTCTGCAGATTTGATGACATGTGTAAAGGAAACAGCAACCTTGGAGAATGAAACACAGGCTGATATGTGGCCTATCGTGTGGAACAAAGCAGGTCCAAGGAGAGCAATGATGAAGGGTTTTGAGATTTTTGGACAAGGTTGGAGCTTTAAGGACCAAAGCACCAGCATCCAAATGGACCCAACAAAGAGCTGAAAAGATGCAAGAAGCCATGGGAAAGGGAAGATGTTCAACACTTTCTTGTTGTAAATGTTGAACACAATGTTTTGGAAGTACCATAGCCCAAACACAAGACCAAGTTTGAGATTCTTAGATTTAGGTTCAGTGGGGGCTGCATTTTCTCCTTCAGGATTGGCTTCTGATGCAGCCTTAACGATTTGGTATCTGGGTTTTGATGAGAGCTCAAAAGGGTGTGAGAGGAATCTGCTGAAAGAGCCTAACTTTGCGATTGAATGTTGGATCTGAGACGTTGGCATAAAAGAAAGTTTGGAACTTTTGAGAGGAGTGGCTCTGTGTTGGGCCTGAAACCTTCTGGGAAGATTTGGTTTGGGATTGGGAGATGCATTGATGAAGAAATGGTGATTGGGTTTGGAGACAGTGACAGAGGATGATGATGGAACAACATTTGAAGATAGCATTTTTTTTTCGTTTCTTTTCTGTGGCTGTTCTTGCTCTCAGGCACAGACAACTGAGACAACGGGAAGGGGAATTGAGACAGACTCTGTAAAGGGAACAAAAAGACAGAATTAAAGGCTTTAAGAGGCTTCCAACTCAAAGGGATTGAATTGAAGTCCTTCTGAGAGCACACAAGAGGAACTGTGTGTGTGAATCGTAAACGAGCCCTTCCACGAAACCTAGTACAGACGAAGCCCAAAGGTACAATTTTTGTCCATAAACTGAGTTCAGTGATTTTGTTTTATTGAAAAATCTTTAAAAAATAAATAAATCCCATATTATCTCCTTCTCCAAAAAATTATTTATCCATTTACTTTTTTTTTCTCATTGATTAGTGGGGTTGGCCAATCCTTCTTTTCAGGTTAACTTTTCATTTTTTTTAAAAATTAATTTGAATGTTAAAATGACTTAAATAATTATTTGCTTAGTTAATTTGTTAATTTTATGTATTAATTAAGCTTAGTCTTAATAAAAATACAAAATATAATTAAATTATTTATTGCAATTAATTTAAATGAATATTAAATAAATTACAACAATAGAAAATAATTATTAAATCAATGAATTTAATAAATGTGTTCATTATTTGTTTGTGTTAATTACACTATTATACTTAATTAACACAAATAACTAACATTGGCCAAGAAAAAAATAAAGAACAAATTCATTGTAATTTATTTTAATAAATAATACATAAATTATAACAAGAGAAAAAAAGATATTTAGGTTGCTTTGAACTTCTAATACTGGTAGGATATTTATTCTTTGAATGACTTTCGTTGTGACACATATCACATCTATTTGGTTGACCCTTTTTCTTGAGGTCCATTTCAGTATATATGCTATTCGATATTGGTCTACCATAGATATCTGTTTGCATCTCTAGATTGTGGTATAGTTGTGATCCATCATATTATGGCCAATAATCTTTGTTGCCTAATTATTGGTTGTACATGTTGAAGACATTTTAAATGTGTACACTGGTGCCACATGAAATAAACAAAGAAACACACAAGAAGGCGATTGAATTGCGTGTTATGATTTTTTTAAAACTTTTCACAAAACAAGTTTTCTCAAGTATACTAACACTTCACAATGAGTTGTCCAACACCACCACAAAGGATACAAAGCACAAGCTATAGAGAGAAAACACAACGATTTATACTGCTTCACTATTAACTAAGAGCTACATCCAATCTCTTCAACATGAAACATTTCCACTAAGAAAATTGCTTTCAAATACAAGTATTCTCTAAGCTTCTTTAGGTTGAACAACAAGATAACTTAACTCAAGTATTCCTTTTCGCTAAGCCTGTCTAGACTTTCACAAAGATAAGTCTTTGAAAGGATAGCTTACAAAGTAAGCTTTTACAAGTTAAGCAGAGATACAATAATTTCATTTTTACAAAGAATATGAAAGTTAGAAAGCTTTTATGTAGTTGACCAAAGAGCGAGAATGTCTTAAAATGTACATAGTGTGTAACTTCGTTCTTCATGGCTCTTGAGTCTTATAGAAGCTTGAGAATATATTTATTGTGAAATAAGCCTCTTCCTGGTCTAGCGTGCATTAAATGGGGCATAAGATCAAGCAAAGTTGAGGAAAATAAATTTTAACATCTCCAACAACAATGGAAGCTTATACCAAAAAGTTGTTTCTTTTTCTTGACATTCGTAAGGCACATTTTGCATTTTCCCCTTTTTTGTAGGAACTTTGGTACTTATTCTGATGACGGAGGCTAGCATACGAAAGTAAAACATGTTTCGTATCTTACGAAAGTACTTTTGACCGTTGGATTTCATCATGCATTTTTGGCATTGGACGGGAACCGGTATGTTCGGTTATTTATACATTTTTTACCCAACGCGCTTAGGCCCCTATGCAACATTCAATAATTAAATTGAAAATAAAAAAGGGGAAGTCGTGGACTCCCAATAAAAAGAAAAAGAAAGAAAAAAAATATATTAAAATATTGTTTAATTAATTTGTTTGGCTAATTT
>CM023955.1:38259599-38272075 GCA_013407115.1 Glycine latifolia
CATAAGAGCAATAAGCCACAACTAATAAATCCATGGAAGCATGATGACCACTACCAAAGGCAACCATAAGTGGTATAATACCATAAGAGCAATAAGCCACAACTAATAAATCCATGGAAGCATGATGACCACTACGAAAACCAAACATTACAAGCAAGCAACATTGAAAATAAAACCAAACAAACCAATAAAAAACAACAATATTATGACACAAAAGTTGGTAAAAGGATAATCAACAAACAAAACAATCACAAAGCCAAACATCATCACCACTACCAAAGGCAATGCAACCATCATGACCACTAACCAAAATATGATTAATCATGCAGCATATACTCTCCCATCTAACTCCCTTCCTGTGATAGAATCATGATGACCACTACCAAAGGCAACCAAAGTGGTATAATAGCATAAGAGCAATAAGCCACAACTAATAAATCCATGGAAGCATCATGACCACTACCAAAACCAACATTACAAGCAAACCAAATATTATCACAGAAAACTACTTCAAACATAATCAATACAAAATCACAAAGCACCACAATTGGATCTATGATGATAAAATGTATAACCAAATTAATTAACCAAATATAATGCTTATTTGATCCAATAATCAATATTATCATCATTAAAAAAACATCTAATTATATAATCTAATCTAATTAAATTTGCTAAGGGCTCAAATATGTACAATAACCAATAAAACACAATTTATTTAATCATTAATTTAAAAAAAATATTTTAAAACCTCATACGGATTGAGTAATCCGTAGGTTACTTACGGATTACCCAATCCGTACAACTCTTACGGATTACTCAATCCGTATGAATCATACGGATCATGTAATCCGTATACTTCATATGGATTGAGTAATCCGTATATTACTTACGAATTACCAATTCCACTCACTCATACGGATTAATCAATCCGTTTGGAGTATACGGATTGACCAATCCATAGCATCCATTAACAACCCAAAACGAGCACCAACCTCACGCCGGTTGCCGCTGTCTACCACCTCCCACTGTCAACAACCAATGTCGCCTGAAACGCGCCTCAGCTCAGCCCAATCGAACACTTGCGTTGGCAAATGGAACAAAATCGTAGCAAGTAAGACGAAGGTACAAGTGAAAGCGGCGAATGAATAGTTCAAACTTAAGTATATCAGCAGGGGCATTTATGGAAATTAACTATTCATTCCTAGGTGTATTAGTCTTTCTACTGGTGTATAAAGTTTTACCCTTACTTGGGTTGTATCTTCCATGTTGACTTAGATGTTTATGAAGGACCTTTAGAAAAGTACATTATCAAAGGATTTGCATATATTATTACTGCTAAAAAAATGAAAGTAAACACTCTTAATATGTGGATCTTATTTGTTTATTCATTCTCTATGACAAATTTTTGTTCTAAAATTGCCATGGTTTAGTTTCTGTAAATTGCCGTATAGTATTTGACTTTGAGAATAGTCTAACATCGGAATATGATGTTGTTGCTAAAATGACTTATGTGATCAATGCAGACAGGATCCATAAGAAAAATCGAAATTTATGAACTAACCTGGGTAAAGCAACATGCATGAGTACTCCAGTGTAAATTGAATAAAGGCTACGATAAGTGACGGAGCTATTATTGAAACCAGTTATGGTCACGGTACTACCTAAAAAATAAAATTTATAATTATTGAGTGGTAGAATTTTTTTTTAATATTTATATATACTTATATAATTAATTAGGATTAAAAATAAAATTTGACATTACCTAAAAATAAAATTTGGCACTACTTAAAATTTGGCATTACCTAAAAATAAAAGCTTGCTCTGCCACTGGCTACGATGCTTGGAAGTGGTCGACTTACATTTTGTTGAGGTCAATAAGTGGCTTCTATTGCAAATTCATTGGTTGCTAAGATCCTTATATTCATTATGTCATGTACATACAAGGTTCAACTGGCTAAACTTGCACATTGTCTTCAGCTGTTGAGACTCATCAATTTCCTCTTGACATTTGCTGTATAGTTTTGACTTATACTTTTTTTTTCATATGCAAACAGTGAATTTTTAGAATTAATAATTGAATTGTATACCTGTTCTTCCTTTAAATGCCAAATGAGTGGGAGGGGGGAGAGAAAGGGGGTACAAAATCTTAATATTGAATGGCTAAGTAATTCGAACTTCATAACATTTGGCATTAATGAGTGTCTTGGGGTTTACTCTTGAGCCCTTTTTTTTAATAATTCCACCAAAGAAATAAAACATTTCATAGCTACACAAATCAACCCGTTAAAACAAACTTGTTGGCATTTATCCCCTGAGCTATAATCCACTAGAGTTTGTCCTGTACCAATTTTTTTTCCAAAACATTTGGGTATATTAAGTTCATCCACTCCCAACAGAAGATAGTTCATATCCTTTTTTTAGGGAAAAAACTTTTATTTATAAACAACATATGATATGCACAAGAGATGCCAAAAGTTGGAAAAAACATGTAGCAATTAAGGGTACATATGTTCCGCTCTTTACATTAACATAGGCAATTCCATGATACATTCCCAATGACATGAACAATTCAGTAATTGTCCAACCACATATATATAAGATGGAAAGATACTTACCAAGGAGCATTGAGATGAAATTAAATTGGCGATAAGGTGAATGAAATTGGCAAAACATGCAGGAACAGAATTTGTGGAAAAGGAAAAAAAAATATATTGCTTAACATAAAGGAGCATTGAGAGGGTAGTGTAATAATAAGGAGGATTCATCTGAATTTTTACTCACGAAGAAAAACTTTTGTCAGGTGAAAATAAAATTTATTTACTCTCTTCAAGAATATTTGTTGAACATGGGATTAAATATTTGTTAAACATGAAATTATGTCTTTTTCAGAAATAAAATATATTCAAGATTAATTATTTTATAACAATCGTGACATTAATTTATTCACTCATGCAATCCTAGGACTACATTTTTTTTCTCCTTAAAATAAACGCTCCCTTAATTCATTTAACTTGGGTTAAGTCGAGAAATATATATTTTATATCCAAAACAGTCTGGGCACGTGAGTCTAAATATGGGCCAATGTCTAAGCCTATTGCCCAATCCAGCTTTGGGACATTACATGATAGTTTTTTTTAGCTCCCTTACAAGGTAAAATTCACATTCATTAGTGTTTAGAACTGAACTTCTAGTTTAGTTTTTTTATTTGTTATTGATGCAAAATATTAACCAATTTTATTAATGATTAATTTTCGTTAAAAAATATATTTAACTATTTTAGTGAAATTTCTTCTCATAATCATATTTTTCCATACTCGAGTTAAACTTGAAATTTACTTAAATAATCCACACCTAGTTTTACTCGAATTCACATGTTGGTTGAACTCAAGTTAGGCCTAAAACAAAATAAAAATCAAATCCATTTTATGCTTGGAAAATGTAATTAAGCTTAATTAAATCTAAAACTCAAAATATGTTCAATATAAATCAATTAAGCACATAAGAGTATCTACAATGCATTTTTGTTTAAATGGATTACTTATTTTAAATTTATGTGCCTCAAACACCACATAGATGTAAGAACACAAAATTCTTTTTTTTTTTGTAACCACTTTAATTAGAATTTTGTCTCCTCAGCGGAACCCTGAGGTTCCCAACAAGCTCCAACCTTTTGACCTAGTTATGAGATTAATCCTTGGTATGAAGTTTAATCACATTTAAATTTTTTTGTCTCTTTCCAATAATTATTTTGCATGATCAAACGTAGGTTCTTCCTCACAAACTCCGTGTGTATTTTCAACTAAGTTATACCTATTGGGTCAATACTAAAGTTGCTAAAATAAGTCTTGATTTAGTCTCTCTCACTTTTCCATTCTTGTGCTGGAAAGCATTTTGGCAAAAGAACCTAAATATTACTTTTTTATTCAATATTTACCAATAAAGTGCAGTTTCAAACTTATTTACCAAAATGGTGCACTGCAACACGCCTAAACCAGACGTGTTTAAACACGCCCAAGCTAGGCGTGTTTAAACACGCCTGGTTTAGGCGTGTTGCAGTCCACCAGCCCCTATAAATAGCCCCCAAAAAGTCACTATTTACCATTTCTTACTATTTCACCTTCTCACTAAAAGTTGCTCTGCCTTCTCTCTAAAGCTTGGGAGTGGATATTTTCTGAAGCGAAGCCCTGCCGACAAGTAAGTTGATTTAAAAATTTTACATGGTATTTAATCTGTTATATTTTTTAATTAGAAAATTGTTAGGACCATATGAACTTGTTAGCGACGTAGATGTTAGGTTCATAGGAAATTGTTAGTGTGTATGTTGGTTTAATGTGATGTGTTTAGGGTGTGTTTAGGGTTTATGACTTGGTTTAATGATTTAGGGTTTACGGTTTAGGGATTGTGGTTTAGGGTTTAGCGTGCGTCGATGAGGGATTAGTATTTAGTGTGCGTCAATTAGGGATTAGGGTTTAGAGTTGATGGGGTTTAGGTTAATGGTTTTCCGTGTGTGTTTGTGGTTTCATGGTTTAGTAGGTTAGGGTTTGGGGGGTTTAGGCGAATGGTTAATGGTTGAGTAGGTTAGGGTTTGGGGGTGTAGGTTAATGGTTTAGTGGGTTATGTTTTGGGGGGGTTTAGGTGAATGGTTAATGGTTGAGTAGGTTAGGGTTTGGGGGTATAGGTTAATGATTTAGTGAGTTAGGGTATGGGGGGGTTCAGGTGAATGGTTAATGGTTGAGTAGGTTAAGGTTTGGGGGTATAGGTTAATGGTTAATGGTTCAGTGGGTTAGTGTTTGGTGGGTTTAGGTGAATGGTTAATGGTTGAGTAGGCTAGGGTTTGGGGGGTGTAGGTTAATGGTTCAGTGGGTTAGGGTTTGGTGGGTTTAGGTTAATGGTTTAGTGTTGTAGGGTGTTATTGTTTAGTCGGTTAGTGTTTGGGGGTTGGGCTTGAAGGGGTTTAGGTTAATTGGACATTTGGAGGGTTAGGGTGTATGGTTTAGGGTGTGTTATGTAGGGTTTACGGTTTATGTTTCGGAGTTTAAGGGTGAAGGGTGTTTGTGTTAGGGCTTAGGATTTAGGGGTTGGGGAGTGTTTTGTTCTGTTTAGGGTTTAGTGTTAATGTTTCGATGGGTATGGGTGAAGGGTGTCTGTCCTATGGGTTTAAGGCTAATGTTTTGTTATGTTTAGGGTTTAGGGTTTTTTTGCTAGTGTATATTATTTTTTGTCAGTGTTTATTTAATTTAAACTTTTTGCCTATAAGATAATTTTTTTTAAATGTTTTGTGAGTCGAACATATTATTTTTTAACATGAATTTTTTTTGTTATTAAGATACTACTGATTACATGGCTGATTCATCTTCCTCTGATTCTCGGCGATTTGGATCCGATGGTGAGGGTGGGTCCATGGACCCGACGACCTATGTTGTCCCTACCCCGTATAAGTGGGGTGCTTTGCGTAGGCGAACTCAGCGCACCCACGTTTCACAAGCTGTGTGGAATGAGGGCACAGCTCGAGTGTTAAAGACTCGACGTGGTAAAGTGACGGGGGGGTCACATCACGACGATATACCTGACGTCGTTTGTGATATGTTAAGTCATGCTGGCTTTCTACATGTCGCACGTATGCGACATATTCAGGTACGCAAGTTTGAAATTAGTAAAGAATTTTTAATTTTATAACTGTACTTATTACTTGCTTAATGATTTTTTTTAGATGGATGCTGAGCTTATTAGTGCTCTAATCGAGCGGTGGAGACCAGAGACTCATACCTTCCATATGCCGCAGGGAGAGATGACCATCACGTTGGAAGATGTGGTTGGTATTTTAGGATTGCCCACTGAGGGCAATGTCGTTTCTGGAGTGACGGTAGCCGAATGGGAGACCGTCATAGAGGACATTTTTTGTCACCAACCAAAGGAGGACACCGAGCTGAAAGGTGGATATTTGCGCCTGTCTTTCTTTGACAGACATTTTGCGCATTGGGGTGAGGTGGTTCCCGAGTTGGAAGCCGTGATGCGCTTTACGAAGGTGCACATTGCTCGACTTATTGGATCATGACTGCTTAGTGACAGATCCGGAGGGAGCATGGTGGCAGCACGTTACGTCCCGTTGCTTGCTGGGGACTTCGAGGACATTGGAAGATATAGCTGGGGCTCAGCGGTCCTTGCACATTTGTTTAGACAAATGTGCAAGTGTACAGATCCGCACAGAAGTGACATTGGTGGATGTCATATGCTGCTTCAGGTGTGGGCGTGGCTTAGATTCCCACCCATTGCTCCAGCTATTCCGCTGCCTACTCACCCAGAGTGGCATTTCGAACACCGGTATGTATGACTATATTTTGTTTTGTTCACAATTTTTTCAATTCAGTCTTATTCTATAATATTCTAATGTTTGTTATTTTGAAATAAGGTTATTGCTTTAGGCCGGTTTAAACCACACGAGCTGGTTTTGTATAGGATGTCATTAGATTCCCTCATTCGGGACGAGGTACGTCTAGGGTTTAAGTGATTGTAAGTTTGCATTTATGGTTGATGTCGTTACATAATTCTGTGTTGGTGTGGTCTGTGCAGGTGGTATGGCAACCATATGGAGACTACCACTTTCTTGGTGCATCTAAGCATCAGCGACTGTTGTGGATGGCAACTGCTCCTGTTATATACTTCCACACAATTGAATATTCGCAGCTGGATAGATGCATGCGCCAATTCGGTAGGGATCAGCCAATCCCACGTGCTCCCAGGAAGCTGAAGGGTGTGCATGACCTTTCCCTCCGCGGTAAACAAGAAGACAACTGGGTCCGTAAGCTCAGACCATTTATTAGGCGCTGGGAGGTTAGGGACCAACACATCGACCTTCCCCCCTGATTCAGGGGTTCCTGTCACCACACCATGAGTACATGGTTTGGTATAGGGAAAATGGGAAGCGTTTCATCACGAAGCAGGGTGCGAAGACGGGTCGTGGTGTAAGTTTTGTTGACAGACATTATTTTTCTATTTATATTCATTATGCTGGATAACATAGTTCACACTGGTGTTTTCATTTTTTTATTTATAGGTTGATGGGCTAGAGACGTTGTACTTTGCGACACTCCCCCCTAATGTCTCGGCCCTCGACATCCAGTGGGCGAACCAGGAACTCGGTCGCTTAATGTCTGTCTTCACAACGAGTTGTCGAGTGGAGGAGACAGGCCCACATGCACCCGCGCCGCAGCTTCCGGAGGACCCACAACTGTCTGTTGCTGTTGGCCATCGACGACGAGAAGGACTTGGGCTAGAGCGTCGACGGAGATCGATGCAGCAGGTACCTGAGCCCATTGTAGGTCCCAGGCCTCGCACTTCTGGTATTTATAGGCCTCCAGTCATGGCATCGACGTATGGGTCCCAAGCAGTCTATTACGAGGCTACTGATCAGGGGAGCATGGACTACGCCGAATTTAGTAGTCAAGCCCATATGCCTCATCCGGCTGACTCGCAGACGCAGGCTGCATATTTTACTACTGCAATGACATCTGCAGATGATCCCGTCGTTTCTGGCGACTGGAGTAGTACCCACATCGACGACATGTTGGGTTCTATTGATTGTAGTGTAGCAGCCTGTGGGTATTGGCCATCACATGTACCCGGTGGCAGGGCAGATGTTGACCATCCTGTGCCGTTGTATGCAGAGTAGGGCACTCCATGTCAACCTCTATATGTCCATACATATGATGCAGGCCCGTCACAGGGACAGGCGTCCCAGCCAATGCCCTCTGATCCAGGCAGTTCTGAGCGACCCAAAAGATGAAGGCTACCTGATCGTCAGGCGCGTAATCGACAGTGGCCACCACCATCTTAGTTTTGCTTGTAACCTTTATTTTAACTTACATTTGTTTGTAACCTTTTAGTTTTACTTGCATTGGGAAGTAACCTGTATTTTAACTTACAGTTGTTTGTAACCTTTATTTTAATCATGCTCGATCTAATTATTATTTAAACATGTGAACCCACATTATATTTGATTAGAAACGCCGTGAATAACACAAATTCTTAAAAACAACTACTTAAAAAGGAAAAAAATGAAACATGCATTTTAAATAAGAACACTAATTGACGACACCATGTGTCATTCCATCTGGATATCTGGTTTGGTGAAAGTAGCTAAAATCTCAATTAGACAAAAACGTTTCCAGTAGTTGGATTCTGCTAACATCTTGAACACGTCTTCATCGGTAATCAACTCTTTAATGTCATATTCGATTGCGGTGTCTGAATATTGGGCATGGGCTGGATGTCGGAAAAACAATTTTCTCACCACCTGTGACGTGTGAATCCCATTAGGGGGAACCCCGATAGGTACAACTTGCTTGATGACATCCTTGAGTGTTTCAATGGTGCAGCCTAAAGGAATTTCAAATTGTATTGGGTTTGTTCCAGTAAAGGCATAACCAATAAAATTCGCTCCTCGTGGTATGTTCCACTTGCCGTTGTAATATAGCATTGCATCATGTTGGGGGACGATGTTCTCACGAAGCAGGTTGAGTATACCATCTGGTGTTCTAATGATGATACATAACATTTCTATAGGGCCAGCACCCGACATTTTTTCATTGCACATTAACATTGTGCAAACATCATCATCACTTGTCAGCTGTAAAGAATGAAAAAAATAATGCTGACCTGAATGCAGGGATGGTTGTCGGTAGTGAATTTCGTCAACAACATGATCGTTGCTTAGCAGTAGGGTGTTGTGTATCCTACTCTTCAATGTCTGAAAAGAACAGTCATCAGGAACTCGCATTGGTATTGGTGAAGGACATTGGTACATAACACCAGTTTCCTTGTGTGTCGTTGATCCATTTGGAAAAATGAATGCTAATTTCAAATTAGCAATTGACTGACTGCTTGTTTCTCCTAAAAATGCCATCCTATTCAGATAGAATTTTGCGACTGGAGGTGTGTTGTGTGGTAGTGGTGTGTTCTGTGGTAGTGTTTGCCTAATATAGGGGTCAATGACGCCCTAGTTAGGCGTCTTGAATGATGCCCTAGTTAGGCGTGTTCATTGACGCCCTAGTTCGGCATGTTCAATGACGCCCTAGTTAGGCGTGTTCAATGACGCCCTAGTTAGGCTTGTTCAATTACGGTGCATGTGTTAGGTCATCAAAACTGTGAAGGGATTACCTGGCGCTTCCTCTTTGGGGCCATATCAAGTAGCAACTACTACTTATTCCTTCTTTCTCCAACCCCAAATTAAAAATGATAAAAAGAAGAACCATATACATAAACACGGCGTAGGCAAACATTAAAGAAAAACAATACAATCTCTTACAATATTTTTTACATCAAAAACATAAACATACTTGTAATTAAACAAACATACAACCAACAACAAAATCATGAAGTACCCCCACGAGAAAGACAAACTCTCCGATTATGGCCAACTTGCTTACAAAAACCACACCTCATACGTCTATGAGATGTTTCGACTTCATCCATCTCGTTACGTATTCTAGTGGACCTTGGACGACCTTTGGCACGTAGCATTGACCTGTCAGGTATGACGACTGGACCTTCACTCGATGGAATAGCCCGTTCATTAGCTATTGGCTGCCATGGCACTGAATACGCCTGAACCAACCTACTTACAAGGAACACATCATCCATATACTGAAAAGGATTTTGACGCACATGTAAAGCAGTAGCTGCGGCATGACTACATGGGTATTTGAATGCCTTAAACTTGCCACACTGACAAACACGGTCGGTAAGGGACACTGAATATGACATTTCGGGACCATCCTCCACCTGAAATAACGTTCGGTGAACGTTATATGTGACGACATGGTGGCCTGTAGCAAGGGATTGATTACGACTCATAGCATCAACCACATTTTTGCAATATTGTTGTGAGTGCTGAAGCTGTTCGACAGTCGCCTGACCCCTGCCTACAAAATACTGAACCAGTCGGGTGTACATGTGTTTGACAGTAGCAGTGATAGGCATGTTCCTCGCTCCCTTCAACACTCTGTTAACTGATTCAGCCAAGTTTGTTGTCATGTGGCCGTATCTTCTCCCCTGTACATCATATGCACGTGTCCATTTCTCCTTGGGGATGGAATCAATCCATTCTGCAACCTCAGGACTGGTATCACGAAACCATGCAAATCCACGGTCAAAATCAATCATAGATGGAGTATAACCTGCATAATAATAAAATAGATTAACATAATTCCGTTTACAGATTTATCTTAGGTAAATATATCAGAAAGATTTGTTAACTGACCTAAATTCATGAGGGCTTTCTTCAATTTTGCATCTTGGAACCTTTGATTAAAATTACTAATAATATGACGCAAGCAAAACACGTGATGCGCATAAGGTGGTTGCCAACCAGCATGACTCTGAACAGCAGATATAATGCTCCGGTGGCGATCTGAAATCAGACATATATTTTGCATGCGGGTAACGTGGAACCGAATGTTAGAAAGGAAGTAATTCCAAGCTTCTAGCGTCTCCCCCTCAACGATGGCAAATGCCAAGGGCACACATTCATTATTTCCATCTTGACTTGTGACAATCAGCAATTTTCCCTTATACTTGCCATATAAATGAGTTCCATCAACTTGAATGATGAGTTTGCAAAAGTTAAAAGCCTCGCAACACTGTCTAAAAGTCCAAAAGATGCGATGGAACACGCGCTTTGCCCGTACCAGTCGATTTGCCACAAAATATTCATTTGTTTGAATATCATAAAAAGAACCTGGTGAAAAACGAAGCATGTAGTTGCACCACCTGGGCAGGAATGCATAAGATTCTTCCCAATCCCCATAAACTGTTGCCATTGCTTTCTGCTTCGCATACCAGGCCTTTCGATATGAAACTTTAAATCCATATGTATTGGTTATCCTCTCTTGAACCAATGCGATTGAAACTGACGATTCCTCCTTAATCATTCCTAACAAAAAAGTATAACATTCACATCAACAACATACTTTAAACCCAACTATATTTTCCATATAAAGCAAAAACATACCTACGACAAGTGAAGCAATGACGTCAGAATCAAGCTGTCTATGACCCTGTGAAATATGATCGTTCAAGCAATTGTGTTTGCCACCCCATTTCGAAACACGCCATTTCTCACTGTATGTTGGTTTAATAACCCTAACCCTCCAAGGGCAACCATCATTATACGTAACACACCTCATGGAAAACCTGTCAGGCCTGCTTTCAACTACAGTTGCTTCTTGATGCTCCTTCATCAAGTTATGCTTAACTGCTATTTGCGCTTCCTTTTTTGAGTCAAATTCCTGTTTAACAAACAAATCATCCCCTAGTTGTCATGGACCTTGCACTGATCCTGAACCCGAACAAGAACTGCTAAAACAGTCTTCTTCGGTTGGGTAATTCCAATCAATATATGTATAATGAGGAATTTCATCCCAGAAAGGAATCACCTCAACACCTGCACATTGAAAGTCAATTTTAATAAACAATATCAGACAAATTAAATAACAAAACAAATTTCTTCCAAAAAATTAAAAACCTAAGTTGACCCCACATTCTAATTCATTTACTCAGGTAACAAACCTTCAACACCTTCTTCTGGTTGACTGGATCCAGCCTCCGCACGATGACGACTTTGAAATGACCCCACATTAATATCTTCCTGGAATGCAGTCTCATGCACACCAGCATCCTCATCATTATCCGACGCACTAGCATCCTCCTCAAGAAGCCGATCTTCCATTGCGATATTTTCATCATCATCATCATCCTCTTCATTGTCATCCATGACCCAAGTTGGGTCATGTGAATCCTCCTCGAAAACATTTACCCTTACCCCTCCGGCAACATATGATGATGTATTATGTGCAACTGCCTGGATGGGTAAAACAACATCCTCTGCTTCTGTAAAATTCACGTACAGCGCCAGAAAATCTTTCCTTGCCTGGTTGAAATATTCTTCCACTACCAATTGTATGTCTTCATCATCCTGTATCTGAAACCCCAAGTATTTTTCGTCTTGCCATAATCTTGCCGTCACTAAAGTGATACATTGGTTGACATTTACACCTAATTTTTTCTGTATCTTCTCATGCAATTCACTCACTGTTGACATTCGCTTGATAAGGGCTGGTCGTGTATCCCCTTCAAAAACAACACCTCGTTCTCCTTCAACTTTTCTTCCATTAAAATATAAGATAACATGAACAAAATCACTACTCGTACTCATTTCTTGCCGTCAACAATAACAACTTCAAATATCCCTATACAAGGCAAAATCATTAGAATGATAGCAAATTTATAAATGAGGCAAAAGCACTAAAATGCAAGATGTGGAGAACCATAATCCACACACCCTAAGCACTAAAACATGAACCTAAACCCCCTAAACCCTAAACCATAAATCCACAAACACACACGCTAAACCATTAACCTAAACCCCATGAACCCTAACCCTAATCCACCCACCCTAAGCACTCAAACATGAACCT
>CM023955.1:38272175-38293754 GCA_013407115.1 Glycine latifolia
ATTTATAAATTTGCTATCATTCTAATGATAGCAAATTTATAAATGAGGCAAAAGCACTAAAATGCAAGATGTGGAGAACCATAATCCACACACCCTAAGCACTAAAACATGAACCTAAACCCCCTAAACCCTAAACCATAAATCCACAAACACACACGCTAAACCATTAACCTAAACCCCATGAACCCTAACCCTAATCCACCCACCCTAAGCACTCAAACATGAACCTAAACCCCCTAAACCCTAAACCATAAATCCACAAACACACACGCAAACCCATTAACCTAAACCCCATCAACCATAAACCCTAATCCACACACCCTAAGCACTCAACATGAACCCAAACCCCCTACACCCTACACCCTAAACCATAAAACCACAAACACACACGAAAAACCATTAACCTAAACCCCATCAACCCTAAACCCTAATCCCTAATTGACGCACACTAAATACTAATCCCTCATCGACGCACGCTAAATCCTAAACCACAATCCCTAAACCGTAAACCCTAAATCATTAAACCAAGCCATAAACCCTAAACACACCCTAAACACATCACATTAAACCAACATACACATTAACAATTTCCTATGAACCTAACATCTACGTCGCTAACAAGTTCATATGGTCCTAACAATTTTCTAATTAAAAAATATAACAAATTAAATATCGTGCAAAATTTTTAAATCAACTTACTTGTCAGCAGGGCTTCGCTTCAGAAAATATCCACTCCCAAGCTTTAGAGAGAAGGAAGAACAACTTTTAGTGAGAATGTGAAATAATAAGGGATGGTAAATAGTGACTTTTTGGGGGCTTGATATAGGAACTGGTGTACTGCAACACGCCTAAACCAGGCGTGTTTAAACACGCCTAGCTTGGGCGTGTTTAAACACGCCTGGTTTAGGCGTGTTGGAGTACACTAGTTTGGTAAATAAGCTTGAAATTGCACTTTATTGGTAAATATTGAATAAAAAAATAATATTTAGGTTCTTTTGCCAAGCATTTTTTATTGATATAAAAAAGGTTACGTATAAGCAACAATGCATTTATAGAAAACAGAAATTTTATTATTTTTAAGCAACTTGCATAACCAATCGCAACAAATGTGATGGTTATTAATAAATGAATTTATTTCATTGTTTTTCCCCAGTCTGTGCTTTATGATTGTATGACATTCGCTGGAGGGATTACCTTGGATAATTCTTCTTATAATATCACAATAGTTATACGATTTGGTGCTATAATGTACCATTATTGGCACAGATTTGTTGGATTAACCTTTTACTTTTGAGCATACCACTGTTAGGCATCAACGCTCTGCTTCTTATCTTCTCCCGTCATACTTTCAACCATTTGTACACGAATCCTGTCGATCCGGTTCATAGATGCATCATTAGTTCAGAAAAATTAGAGATGAGCATGTTATTTAGATTCCACTACATTTTATATAGTTTTAAGTTGATTCTATAATTTTCATAATTTCACATGTGAACTATATGTTGGACACAAGAGTTAACTTTTGAATTTTTTTTTTAAGTTTAACTTTTGAAAGCTATCTTTAACATGATTGGCAGAAACCAAGATACATTTTCATGCACTTTGTATAATTGCATGTGTCTTTGACAAGCATGCAACATCATTTTTGCCTAGCTCCTATTGGTGTTAGATGGAGGTACAATATACAACCCATGCACGAGGAAAAATAAAAACTAGAAATACAATGTCCTATATATCCTTTCATTTTATTTGTAAATATTTTTTCTTCTTTTTAATCTCCCTTTATGATGAAGTTGAGATGCAATTTGTGTACACTATAAATTGAGTTGCTTCCAAGTACACCAAATTTGAAACCGAATCAACCTAACTTGTGACTTGATGAGAATATTAATTTCAAAACATTACTAACAAACCTACTAGCTATTACGTAATTGGTGAACTGTGACTTCTTAAGAAGTCATTAAGATTTAAGACCAAAAAGAAACACATCAATGCCTATATTAACATGACCTGCGAAGGAATGGTTCAGTTGAGTTTGAGGTTAATTAAGGATATAAACGTGGTAGCTTTCTTGTGAGAGATAATTGAAACTGGGAAGAAAGCTAATGCCCATTCCTGTATACGCTTAGTTTGCTATTTCAAAAGCACATTCGGCAAGTTTTGTAGGTCACGGCTAATATGTTAGTATGTTACTTCAATTTTCAACCCCCAATAGCACACGCAAATCCCATTCCCTTAGGTCCAAAACAATCTATCTTCTTACCTTGTTTCATCGCTTTTCAGAAAACGTCTCTGCCTCAACCAAAATAATTGCCGCCAACTTCCCCATTTTATTATACCAATCTCATACCTTTCTTTTCATGCACGCAGGCATATGGTTCACTCCTATCGTGCTGAAACAATAACTAAGAAAACGCTTTTTGTTTTGTACATCAAGAATGTATCAATTTTTGCTGTTCTCTTTAATTTTGGAAAGGATATGTTCCCATATACTATGTCAATTATTGAGGTTTCATTGACTAACTGTTCTAGGATAAATATGAACCTTACATGTCATAACACGTGGTATGCAACCTAATACATGACAAACGACTTAAAGATTATAAGTCGGGTATAAATCCAAGCAACTGACCTAGGCAAGAGGCACCGTAGTGGCCAATCGACTTTGGACAAGCTTAATGTAATCTTCAGAATATGATATTTAATGCAAATACTTCTGATAAACCACGTGACTAATAACACCACGAAGGCAATCTATAATCACCAAAAAGAGACACAACATAACTCAATACTACATCAAAGATCTCTCTCTCTAACTTCTCTCTTTGATTCTCTCCTTTTCTCTCAACCTACTTCATGTTGCACAAGCCAAATCACAAATTGTTCCCTACACCATAACAATGGCACTGTTTGTGCGAAACGTTGATTCTCTAGGATGAAAGGATCAATAGTTTGTGGATCTTTGTTATGATGAGCATGCGAAAACGGAAAAGCTTCAGTAACAGTAACACACTCTTCACTTGTGACAAAAGCCACAACTCCAAGGATGGAGGAGAACATAGCGTTTACAAACGTGCAATTAACTGATCTCGTAGAGATGCTGAAACAATAGAAGACAATTCTTGAAGAACATCAAAATAGATCGCAGATCAGCAAACAAAAAAGGATGATGAACAAAATGAACATTTGAAGGTAGTACAAGATGAAGGAAACTCGCTGGTGAAGAAAAAGCGTGTAGAAAACGAGTTGAGCATATCGAAATCACAAATTCCATCGAAGTCTAGAAAGAGAGAATCTCTGGTCACTATCACCACAAATGTGGAGGAAGAGGTGGATTATGTTGAAGTTATCCCTTTCAACATATCGTTTCAAAACGCTTAGTGGAGCTCTAGATCCCAAAACAATTGATACAAATTTCGGCTATGGAATTGATGATGAATCGTTCGATCCGAACGATCACTTGTTGACATTCGAGTCAACATTGTCATATAAAGTAGCTTCAGCCTCAATAATGTGACGCATATTCCTGCTGTTACTAAAATCTACGATGCTAAAGTGATTTCAATCTCTTACGTAGAGATCCATCGATTCATGGCTAGCTTTTAGGGGAAAATTTAGGTCCGCCTTTGCAACTTTTGTAAAGAACGACCAAAGACAGAGGCAGACCTAAAACTAATTCGAAAGGGCCAGAGGAATCGCTCAGAGGATACATCTCATGATTTAATAAAGAAGCGAGAGCTATGGACAATCTACAGCTGGGAGTTGTACTGATGTTGGCTAAGGACAATGTGACGGAAAAATCTCCTTTCTTCATATCCATTTCAAAAATGCTGCCTAACACCTTGGAGGAGCTCTTGATGAAAGCAAAAAAGTACATCAATTATGAAAATGTCCTAGAGACTGGAAAATTAAAAATGGCTGAAAATCAAAATGCAAAAATAGGCACGACGCATGCAAAAAGTGACAAACCGTTTAAGTTGGATGACAAATCGAATTACAAAGTCAGGTCAAAATACGACAATTATACTCCCTTGAACATGTCTCGAGGAAGAATATTGAATGAAATCATGAATGTGGAACTGAAGCTAGGATGCCGGTCTTGATGTTCCTAAATCGTTGAGGGCTGGAAATGGCGGAAAAGATTGGTCAAAATACTGCTGCTATCATTGAGCAACTGGACATGACACCGATGATTGCTTTCAGTTCAAAAATGTTATCGAAATCCTCATTTGCCAAGGAAAATTGGACAAATAAAATATGTGAAAGGACTGGGAGGTAACTTCAGTCCTCAATATGATCGGCCACCTCACGATGAGCAACGTTAAATTTCAAGAAGTCCTGATCGGCACCAAAGAAGAGGACGTTCTAGAGAACGATCTCTAAGGTACCAACATAGGACATTGGAGAGAGCAGTGAAAAATCACGTGCAAACTGTACATTGTGGTGGATCTGAGTTGAATTCTCTTGAGAAAAGGCCAAATTCACCTCAACGAAAGCACGAGGTGATATATGTCATAGCAGGAGGGTTCGCCGGCGAGGATCCTTCAAACAATGCTCAAAAAAGACATGTGAGAGAAGTCTTGATCGTTGTCATGGCTAAAGAAATTATGAGTCGGTTAAAAGAAAACCTCCACCCTTGAATTTTGACGAAAAAGACACAAACATGGAATCGGGTGGTGCTGTTGGTGGGTTGTTGTATTACTGCCAATGTACAAAATGATCGCAACTTCTTTGTCTCAACCCCTTTTTGCTAAATAAAAAAATATTCCTGCTTTTAGGAGAGTGGGGTTTTTCCTGACTTTGTAATTGCTTTTTTTGCACTTCTTGTGCGCATCAATGAATTTATAGTTCTGACAAAAAACTTGTCAGAGATTATCACAAATTCCTTGATTTAGTGATTATGAATTGGTTATGTTTCGGCAATTCCCAAGAAAATTATTACTGTATTTTGAGCATCGCTTTTCATCTCTGTTTTTCTACAGCATTTTACTTCTTTTCCCCTCGGGTCCTCCATTAACTGCATAGCGAACATCAGAACTAAAAGCCACACAATGTTTAAAATTCAATAAAACGAAATATTAAATATTACAATGATGCTTTCAATTACTTTTGGACTGCCATGTAAATGCCTTTGTGCCTAGCTAGCTAGTTCCGCTAAAAAAAAACGGATTTGCTATATATTATTATTATATACAATTCTAATAACTTTACCCTACTTACATATCGTAATAACAATTATATATATTTTTTCCTTCTTTGATCAAGTAGAGCATGGAGGAAAAAACTTTCCCTTATGGACAAATCTAACATTTTCACATGTAGCAATGGTGCTACTACCACCACCATGGCCTTCTCGTGTTAAAATCACATCTTGCAAGTATATTCCTTTGCATGGAACAGTTTTACTGCAGTCAAACTTGATTGCCTCTTCTGAAGCACTTGTTCCTCTGATGTGTTGGTATACAATGTTGCTCAATTTCACTGCTGAGTCCTGACATTTGACCAAAATGATTGTGATCATGACAATTTTATTCAGTAATATAAATTATAAACCAGTTTAAATACTTTTTAGTTATTAAAATTTAGCATTTTTTTATTTTTCATCCTTATAATTTTTTTTTGGTTTTCGTCAAATTATATTAGTTTTGTTTTTTGTTCTCAAAATAATTTAGATAGTGTTTTTTCACTGTTGAAAGTATCATCTAAACCACTTTAAGAACAAAAAAGCAAAACAAATATAATTTGTAAGAATTAAAACTAATTTTTTTTGTAAGGATAAAAATAAAAAATAAAACTTTAAATTGTAAGAAATAAAAAAGTATTATGCCTTATAACAATATAAACAATTTCTATCTTTGTAGATTGAGAGATTTAGAAGTCACCTTCTCACGGCACGGCTTGTCCTGGTCACAGTAGTTTTGATCTACAATTATGGGATTCGTCACATTTCGCATTGTTATATTCACAAATTTTACGTTTTTCGCATAGCCATAGCCTCCCTGCAGTGTTGTGATAGAAAGAAAAATATGTAAGGCAACAAAATTAAATTAAAAGAAAAACATTTTTCATTGTAACTAATTATCATTTTGTTGTATATTATGAAGAATCTCTCAATTGTTTTGTTATATTACTTTGAAAGTCCCTTTAATTTTTTAATATATAAGTCAATATAATTTGATATTTTTGCAATTAGTCCTTCCTCATTAGCCAGTGATCATTAAAATTCTGTTAAACTAGATGGAGCTATTTGAAATTTTAGATGAACTAATGATCTATTTGACAGATCACAATTGATCAATAAATCCCTATACTAAAATAAGTTTTAAAGTATGTCCTTATTGTATGAAGTTAATCACCCGTTAACAAGGAATAATTTTCCTCCTAAAAAAAGTAAGTAATGAATTATTTGGATATGGAGTGCAATTGATGGCTATATATATGCAGTTCGTTATATTCATTGGAAGGAAGCTGTGATATTTATGCAGATATTTTCACGAATTTGAACAGAAAAAGGCTCATTAATTGGTTCATAGAATGGTGTTATATGTTCTGGTCAAATTGTTTACCAAGAATCTGAGATTTTGATGTATTAACTATAAAATTGTTTGCTTGGTGGGCCACTTTTGTGGTTTTACTCAAGTTATTGATTGTTAATAAAAATTATACTTTAGCCTTTTAAAAAAAAAGTGAGGAATGATATATATATATATAAATACATAGATAAAAAATTAAACCATATAAGGATGAAGAATTCAATGAAATTATATAAAACCGTAATGCAAAATAACCTTACACGCACCATCAATGTAAGAAAGAACCGCTTGTATGAAGCATAAAATCATAAATTATATTAAATGCTTTAATTTAAGCATTACACCATATAAAATGTTTCTCTTTCCTGGCATAATTGACCATAAAGAATTTTCCCACAGTAATTGTCATCCCATTCCACAAAACACAAATGGAAAAAAAAATGGTTGGTTCGAATTAGTTAAGAGGAAGGATATAAGAAAGTTGAACTACAAAAATTTTCAAATAAAAAGCTGTTGACTTGTGGGAAGAAGGTTAGGAATTGGTGGACTGTGTAAAGTTGCCGAACCCAGTTAGTTGAAAATATTGCAGGTCAATTTTTGGTCAGTTAGAACTTAGAGGTGATAATAACCAACCATAAAAAAAAACATGAAACATCACCTGGTAGCACAAAAGTAAGCTAACTAAGTGGTGGAATTTATGAAATGGGTGTAACTCAATTGTGAACATACATATTGAGTTTGAGTTTATGAGAGAGAATTTAGGTTTGTTAGCAAAATACCTTTTTGGAAAAGAATAACTTTTTAAATGTGATTAAATTTTGGATATAATTAGTCTCGTATATGATCGACTTAAAGAATTGAAACTAATGAAAATATATTGAATTCCTAAAAAAATAATCCAAATGCGATAATTAAGGTGGTTAGAAAAAAAAAGTGATGGAATTTGCAAACCTTGGGTGCACTATTGCTCCATGTATCCAATTACCAATAACATTGGTCAACTTCCTAACGCACTAGTCTTATTGCGCCTAAAATTTGGCAATGTGTGATCATTAACTCTCAATTGACTTCCAGATTTATCAATTTTTTTCTTGAAGGTCTTGTTTGAACTTAACTTCAAAATTAATTGAACTTAGTAACACCGATTGTGCTGTTTAGAAGCAAAGTCAAACACACTTATTTAGTTACCTGCCAAGTCTTTATTCTAACTCCATTAGTCGTTCCTGTTAAGGTGGCTCTGTTCACTAACACGTTGGACACTTGAGCTTCAGAGTCACCAGCTCCTAAACTTCCAATGCTGCAACATAATAAAACATCCACAATCGATGTAAAATTTGAATAAATTTAATTTCTATATTAATTTGACTTTTAATATAATTATTATAAAAAAAACATCAAACTTAACATAACAATATATAATTATATGACATTTGTCATTGCATTATTTGCATATACGCTTTACTTATTCACCAACATACTTTTTATTTTAACATGTGCCAATCAAAATTTTTTATTTTAACATGTTTACGGTATAATTACAAACCTGATTCCATGCCCTGGTCCACACTTGATATCTATGGCTCGTACATTTTGGGACCCACTTACTATCGAAATACAGTCATCACCTTCATTAAAACAGTGAGAAAAGCAAATTAGAAAATTTAAAATTCAAGTGATTTTTTTCTAATTTTGTGTTGATTTTGTTTTCACCTGTCCCAATGATACTATTGCTTATGAGAATATTTCGTGTCTCTGTGACGTGAATTCCATCAGTGTTGGGGCTGTTCCCCGGTGCTCTCACGATCAAATTCGAAGCTGCAACATTGTTGCATTTTTGAAACCTTATATGCATTTGCTGTGCATTTTTGAACCTCAGGTTTGTCACTCTCAATTTGTTGCATTGATAGAAAGTCACAGCCTATGCAACAATTTTTTTTTTCAGAAATTAAAGAAAAAAAAGTTAAGTATAAAAACAGAGCCCTGGGCATCAACGTGTAAGATTGTTATTGTACTAAAATGAAACATCATGTTACGAAGAAGAAAATTAACTTACAGTTGGCGCCGGTTTGCATGGCTGTGAAACAAAAGGAGAGTAAAGAAAACATGGTCAGTATCGAAAATAGCAAAAACAAAAAGTTGGAATAAAAGAATGAGAACAAAAATATAGATATAGAATAATTAAATATTGGTTCATTAAAATTAAAACTTCAGAATTGAATAATAATAAATGGTTATCCAAATATCTAATATTCATTGATTTAGATGAGAATGTAAATCTAATGGATGTGATTCGGCTGACAACATGTACAAGATGAATTATATGGGACACTCTAGGCTCAATTGACGAAAGTTTATAGCATTGAAGAGCTAAAGTCTATAATTGTTATGGTTATCAAAAATAATGTAAAGGACAATGTGAATGGAGCAGGAATTTGAGTCAATTAGAGTCAAATTGAATAACTTACAAGGTTTTCATTCCTTTTGCAAGAGTTCTCCCACCATTTTCTCCCATTGCCATTGATAGTGCCACCACCATCAACTCTGAGATTTGTGACATTCTCAAACTTAATCCAGTATAGTCTATCATTTTGGTATGTTGACATTTTAGGCCATGCTTTGATTGTTCCATAGACCTAATTAACATGATGAAAGCAAATTGTGGGTAAAATAAAATCAGCTAATCTCTGACTAATTTCTTACTAGTAATTGATTGAAAATGTTAATCTCACCCTGAAGGCAGTATTGGGTTGGCATGGTCCTGAAAAAGTTATTGGCTTTAAGTGATAGATCTTTTCTTCAGGAACTACAAGAATTCCCCCTGTAGAACATGCCTCATCCCATGCCTTCTCAAATGCCTAACAAAAAGAAAAGGAAAAGTGAGAGATTTATAAATTATAACTGAATAGAATTACATATCATTAATTATCATGTTCAACTGTAGGTTAATTACCTGTGTGTCATCTCTTCCATCACTAGCTTTGGCTCCATAGTCATCAATATTAATCCTTCTTTGAGACCTTGTAGATGGGGTAGATCCATAAGCCCTTGTCATGATACCAAAATGTTCATTATTTGGCTTCATGGAGTAACGTTGATAATTAGTAAGATGATATGTGTCCTCTAGGAAAGAGCCAAAACAAACCCCAAATGAGACAAACATGGTGATGAAAAGTGGAAGAACGCTTTGTGGAGACATTCTCATATGTTTTCACTTTATGGCAAAAGAACAAACTGAATGAAAGGGAGAAAAAGTTGTAAGGATGGTAGAAAGATATGTGGTAAATGCCAAAGGAAGAGTTATGTATTTATAGGGAAGTTAGAGCTGATTTTCTAGAGAGAGAAAAATTTATTGTAAGATAGAAGCAATGTGTCCTTAGAGGATGCTAGAGACTGAGACGAAACCAATACTGGGGTGTTACCAGAATTTGGATTGAATGCATTTTTCTTAAAGAAAAATCAAATCTGAGTTGGTTATTTTTCGGGTTCTTTGTGCTTGTTTACCAACAATCAAACATTTTGTGCTGCACATTGCTATTCCTCAAGTATGTTCAGATTGGCTGCTAAGACCATATTAGCATGCAATATTAAATTAATGTTGTCAAATACGAAAAAATTAGTAAGTTATTGAATATTCCACATCTATAATATGGTAAGAAAAAAAAAATGTACAGGGTACCCTGCTTGCTGCACCGGGAAATCAGATTTTTTTTTTCTTGTTTTTTTCACAAAACAAAATAAAAAAGGGTCAAATTGGATATCATGCAATTCAGTCATTCATTTATTCAGATCCAAAATTGACCAAAAAATGGTGGACATTAAGGAAATAATAAATAAATTCAAGAGATTTGTTTAGTTTTTTTTTTTTCCAATTCAGTATTCAAAAACATTCATATTATAAATTCCAGATCTATTATTGTACTAGCTATCCTCTTTTATATTTTAAAAAATTATCACTTTTTTTTTTGTAACGAAATTTCTTTTATCACTTTCTAAGCTTAAAAAATAAAATAAAATATAGTAATGTTTTTAAAATCTTATGCCTCTGGCTATATAACCAAAAACAAAATATAAGTGATATAAAGTTTAGTTTAATGTACTACAAGTATTATAAAATATGATATTTTAATCATTTATCAATATACTATTGGATGATGATATGAAAAAAAAATATTTTGGAAATGATATCAAATATTAAATAGGAACTCAAGTACTGAGAAAGAAAAAAGATAGCAACTCAACTCAAGAAGGGTGAATTCAAACTTTTTCTTGAGTGGAACAGGAAAAAAAGAGAGACCATAATCCAAGATTTTTTATTTTATTTTTTGGATTGCCTAATCTTAGATTTATGTTGTCTTGTGTCATAGAGTCCTTGATAAAAAAAAAGAAAAATTGCATATGGAAAAATCGAACACAAATTTATTTATTATTTTACATGTAAATACAATGAGATTTTACATCATTGTGTAAACCTTATAGATTACCTAATCTAATAATTTAAATATACTAACAAATATTTTCTACATTGTACAGATATAAATAATTAAAAATAAAACACCAGAAATTAAAAGACTCTAATCCGAGATTGGAACTCAAGAAGGGTGATTTCAAACTATTTCCTGAGTCGAACTATAAAAAAAAGACCCTAATCCGATTTTTTTTCTTTTTTTTAAGAAAGAAATAAACCGTCATGTAAATTTTCATATGAAATGATTTATTCTTAAAATATCCAAAATACAAAAAGCACAGTTTATCACTATTTATTGAATTGTTAAACAAAATTATTTCATTTAATATCATATCATTTCCTTTTGGTAAAACAATGTTAATTATTAATTTTTATTGATGTGAAATGAATTATTATTATTATTTTTATTCACTCCATAATAGAAAAAAGTTTAGAAAAAGGAAAGTCATCCAACGAGCTTCGATAACAATTTAAGTTGATTGAAAAAGGTATATGAATATTATAAATTTTATAATTTTTGTGTTTGATTCATACACATAAAAAAAAAAACACTATAACTACCTAAAAACAAAAAAATCACACTACCATTATTGAACAGGTATATCAGCTGGGAGGGCAGTTCTAATTTAACTTAACTTTCATGTTTGAGTTGTTTGAGAGTTATTTTATCTTTTATTTTTGGGTAGAAAAAGTTTGAGAATTATCTGTCAGAATTAATGTACACATGGCTCTAAATTGAAAGGAAGAAATTAACTTTTTTTTTTCTCTCAAATATTTTTGCTAAATCTAGTACTGCAACAGTTGGACGAATAATATGATCTAGAAAAAATCATGCGCAAAAAAATGTCTTTTGTCTTTGTTTTGCGTATGTTACCTTATTATTGGTTACAACTATTTATTTATCTTTAGTTATTGTTTTAAAATATGTTTGACTAAGCATGATTGTTTTGTTTCTTTTATAGTCTTGGAGAATAAGACTATAAAGTATGTCAAAACCGTGACAGGCTTTAAAGACCAGAACATATACGCAACGTATTGACCAGAACATATATTTGGTAATCTTATTACGGTACGGTAAAGTGTTGAAGAAAAAGTTGTGACAAGTGATTACAATAATTTTCTATTTATGGTGCGTTAGGCGACACATGTAATACTCTATCAAATTTTCTCATTTGACAAATATGGAATTTGCACCTATCCACCCACAGAAAGTTGAATATGCTTCGTGACAATTGAAAAATCAGGACTTGCACTAAAACATTATGAAAGAATAACGTCTTTGTTTGTGATTCTCTTACTTCTTACTTCTTAATTCTCTTTTTCTCTTTTGATATAACTAATTGGATGACCCGTACGATTACAGAATTATTAGAGTAATCACATGTTTTTATATGATAATTTATAGTCAAATTCAAGTATAATAAATATCAATTTATCATTATAAACAAACCTTTTAAAAATCAGAAACATACAGATAGAAAAATATGACCTATAAAGATAACTTTATAGATATATTTACTTAAGAGATAAGTATTCTATTATGCACATATGATTCATGGAGATATTTCTATATATAATATATAAGTTATCCATATGACCAAATTAAGTATAATGTGTTATGCAAAATACATCCGTGTCAATTTCGAAATATAGCTGCATCAATCATGGTTTTACTATTATTTTTAAAAAAATCCTAATTATATTTAAATAAAAAATATAAATTTTATAAAATATAAATTTGTTTTAATATATTATTAATTTCTTTACATCATGTTCTTTAATTTCATGTCTTGAAAATTAAAAATAAAAATTAAATTAAATTAATACTTTTAAATTTTATAAATAAATAATCTAAAAAATAATGAAAACCTCACAATAAATAGAGAAAAAAGTTAAAATAAAATAAAATGTGTAAGAATTATGTAATGAAAAAATCGATGAAGTACTCAAATTGAAAAATCAGTTAAAAATATAACAAAATTGCATTTTATGTTGAGTAGGATTCGAAAAAACTAAATACGTCACGTGTAAACTGTGAAATGCTCTAAACTCGTTCCTTCAACGTTCCTTTTTAACTCTAAACACATAAAAGACTCCAGAAAATATTGTGTAATTTGTCATCATATTTTACTTCCCTAATTATACCCACTAAAATATTTAAAATAATATTCAATTAACTTTCTTTTTATTCTATTAAATTAGAAATGAATTTTCCTATATTCATGCAATTAAGTGTAACCTTCTAGCTCGAACAAATATATATTCTATTAAATTATAACTGAATTTTCCTATATATATATATATATATCAATTAAACAATTACAATTTAACATACGCTCTTTCCACTACAAAAAAAAGCGAAATTTCCGACGGACAGAATCCGTCGCTAATGGCAAAATCCGTCAGAAAAAAATTTCCGACGAACTAAAATCCGTCGGTAAAATGACATAAGAAATTTTGTTCGACAGATATTTCTGTCCGTCGGTAATTTCCGACGGATATAGAAAAAATTGATATTTTTGTGGCGGCCAAAATTGTGGCATCTTTTAACCGCCACAAATTTTATTTTTACTTTTTTTAATTTTCCTGTTTTGCAATATCTGGCCGTTTAAAAACCGCCACAAGTGTTTTTTTTTTTTTAAATCAAAACTTAATTTACATCTTTTTAAATGAAAATTTGATATCAAAAATAATATACTAACTTACAAAAAAAGTTATCATTTTAATTATTCAATCCAATAATTATGATACAAATTATCTAAGGGTAACATACATTACTTTTTCCAATAGTAATAAAATTTATTGTGATATAAATTACCTTTTTATTTAAATTAAAATTAATGATAACACAAGTTATCATTTTAATGGTAATTAAATCAATTTTATTACAAATCAGTATCACCTGCAAGAGAAATTATTCCTTATATCTAAGTGTTACATCTCTCAACATTAAAATATACTTTATCCCTAGAACAAAGGACTAAATCTTTTAAATATCATGACTTAATCATAAACCACATGTGCAAATAATGGTAAATTAAACTCACAAGAGTTCATGAGAATGAATAGCAGAAACCACATGAAATGTTGGGTATATTTATATTTACATGCTTATACATAATTAGCATATAATCTTTGATGTTGCCTATTACAGTGGTGTACAGATTCCTAGCAGAGAAAAATGAAAGCTGTTATTTAGATATGAATGCATCACAAAAAAGGAAAATTAAAAATTACCTGTCATCATCATCTTCCCATAGATAAGTATCCTCCTGCTCATAGTTTTCCCAACATTAGGAAAAATAGTTGATTGAAAATCAGTAATAATCAAAGAAAAGGAAAAAGGAAATAAAAAAAAAAGGGATGTAGCTATAGCTATTTTCTGTGTAATTAGCATCCGTCAATCACCTCTACTTTTTGTTATTTCCACTATATAATGATTTTGAATGTGCTTCATCATCATGTCTTCCAGAAATCTGTAGTGCTGCATCCATTATCCCAGGATGGCAAACAGTCCTGCAACACTCTTTAAGTGGATCAACAGTGCTGCAAGTGTATTGGGTTGATTATAATAAAAGGGAGAAGATGAGATTAAAGAAATCACATCGAATCTTTAAGGAGCAGAAAAAGTAGAGAAAAAATATAAGAAATAAAAAGGGACTATAACCAATTAACACAAACAATAAATAATGGAGAAGTAATAGAACAAATTTGACATACAAATTCTAGACCGTAAGAATATAACTTGGCATCATATAATTTATAAACTAACTGCTAGGCAAGCAAACCTTTGTAACACCATGAAAGCCGAATACTGCCACTGCATGTAGTTCTTTTCAGCAATTTATTCATCTAGGAATTACAGAACCGAAATGAGAATTCAGAAAGGAAACACTGGAATCTGTGTTGAATGTTAGTCTCATCTTGATGAAGACTAAAAGAACTATAACAATAGACAATTAAATAAGGTAAAATGCCACAATGCAACTTGCTACTTGACACATACTGAAGCTCAAGCGAGGTCCCTAGGTTCAAGAGCAGCAATTTCTTTGATAACTCACATCTTATGTTCGGTCCAATATCCATCGCCGGTGTCTCGAGAGGATGAGTACCGAGGGGAAAGTGAAGCAAAGATTAGTAAGAACCAAGAGAAAAGAATAGAGTAATGGAGAATGAAGAGAAACAGAGGGACATATGAGTAAAGATAGAGGAAGAGGGTAAAGGCATGTTTTTTTTTACTTGTCCATCTTCTCTGAAAGTCATTTGAGAGGGCAAGTGACTCTTCTTCATAACCATCACTACAAAGGCGTACACATTAGCATGAATGACTGGTATGTAGCTTTTTAGCTCAGCCTCGCCAAAGCCAGTTTGAAATAAAAGTTTTATCTGCATATTATAAACAAATAAATAAATAACAATAACATTCATATACTATCATAATTCACAAGCAGTTGAGAAGATGCAATTTCTTGCCTGCTTAAAGATTGTAGACTTCCCAGACTCTCCAGCACCTAAACAACAGAGATAACAAAATAGCAAACTAACAATACTATCAGATTTTCTAGTAATAATGTTTATTTTCTCAGGCTTTTCTTCTTCCCTGCTAAATAATAATGTGTAGAGAGTCTGGAACCACATGATTGGAGAGTGGAACCAAACATAAATGATTACTTGACACATAATCGATCACAAATATGAAAAGATTAGCAAATTAAGGAAAGATGGAGTCTGAAAAACTGAGGAATAGCTAAAGGATCAAAAACAGTAAAGGAGGAATTGTTTACAAATCCAAGATCCATTAGTTATATAGACAAAAGTTCAATTTGAGAAGAGAGAAGTAGCCCACACCAATTATCATTTACAAATTTGCTCCAGCCAAAGGGCAAATTAACAACACCAGCATCTAAATAAATTGACAAGTAGCCCACATCATCCCCCTTTGGATAGGCCTCCATACTTCCTATAAGCGAAGTAACAAAACTTATTAAAAAATAAATCAATATCATGTCAAAGAGAGGTAATTTAACTAACCCAATCAAATTTAACCACTTTCAAGATAAGACATTTCCAATGGTAGGGGTGATCTCAAATGAAACAATTGAAATCTAAAAACCACAGCATAAAACAATTCTTTTACATCCATACCTCCAAATTCCGTATAATTTGTTGTCCAAAAGCATCATCTGGGTGGATCTGTTAGCATAGAAACATATAATGTGAACATCCTACTTTCTTCACATAAAAGAAGTAGAAAAAGAAACTTTCTTCACATCCTACTTTGGGTCATGAAGTTTTCTGCAATAGGACTAACACACACAGAGCAATATAGTACCTGGCTCTTTATTATTTTCATAATGAAGTCATCATACTCACCATGACAGCAAAGAGTTGAGAATTGGGGTGTTTGCTTCCTAGTCTCTTTTATATAGCCTTAACAACATCTCTTTCTTCTCTGCATATTCAAATGATATTATAGTAAATTAAGAGCCACGGATTATCCTGACAATCTGACACATTCATCTATGTTCATAATCAAGTGAAGAAAGGAAAGCCAGGGAAAATGGTGAGCAAGAACCGTGAATAGCATAATTTGAATTGCAAATTAAGAGCTGATTTGGATTTAATTATTATTTAAGATTTAATAAAATGAAAATTCAAAAGGTCTCCAAGTAAGATTTTGATTATAAGCTATTTTGAACAGCAGATAAACTAAGCCAACAATAAACTAAGTATATCACGCATCAGATATCATTCATTAACCAACTAATTGAAAGTTATAACTTTTCCTTTTGAAAAATAAAACAAATTTCCAAATAAAAAGGTGCACCTAGAATGAAAAATAATTTATTCCCAGGAACCCAACTATCAATTTCAGCAAAACCAAAGAAAAATGATAATTCATAAGGATTATCTTCGAATAATAAGGAAACACATAATTAGTTGCTTAGTTTAGCTCAAGTGACAATGATAGACATCATAGGTTTGATTGCTATGCAAAGAAAGAAAAAAGAATCACACTTACAAAGGGCCATAATGAAATCTGAAACTTAAAAAGTTATGTATAAACAAAACTAAATGAATTTAGTTCTCATTTGATTCAATCAGAAAGAAACAACACCAAATAAGGAAATGAAATCTTTATTCAGAAAAAGGAAAAGGGAAAAAAGTGCCAACATCTAGATAAAGAAATAATCAAAACCACAAATAATTAAAAAATATAATGCTCAAAATATTTATTCAGCAAATTTGGGGAAAATAAAAGAAAAAGGAATACTGGTAGGGCAGGGCAGGTTGGGGTTGCATCCCATTTTGAAGTGCATATGGAGCAATCGTAACCAAGAGCGGAAAGGCTTTCGGTAACAATCTTTCTCAAATCGTCTATCCGTTTATAAACCTTGTTGTTCTTGTCATCGATATTTGATGTGTCAGTTAAGAGGTTTCTCTAACACTCGCGCAAGGAATGAAGCTCTGCAAAAAAATATGCAGTGTGAAGGAAAGCTAACACCAGAAAAATACAGCAAAAAAATTCAAAGAAAGAGAAGGAGAAGGAGAAGACAACGGAGAATGGCCTGAGGTACTGAGAAAGAAATAAAATCAGTGAAAAAGAAAAAAAATAGAAGGAAAAATGATTAAAAAGAAGGAGAAGGAGAAGACAACCGAGAAAATGAGAGAGTGAGCGGAAAGAGAGAGTTTAAATTTCAAATTTCAAACTGAGGTACTGAGGGAGAATGGCCTGAGGGAGAAGCTAAAAATGGATGAGGGAGATTTGGTGGAGAAGAGAAAAAGAGAGAGAGACGAAGCGGAAGGAAAATATAGAAAAATGTAATAAAGACACAAAATTGAACCATGGAATAAATCAAATAATCCTAAAAAAAATCATATAGCAATGGAAAGTGAACATAAAGATACAAATAAAGAAGAATTAAATAAAAAATTTAATAAAGACACAAATAATCTCTTCAATTTGTTCATTAACTTTGCATACGTGTGTGTGGTTCCAAGCAAAGTTCCAGGAGCAATTTTTTCCTCCTTCTCTTCAAGAACCTTCATGGAAAACATCATGATTAATGACAAACAATTGATCAAACAGCTAAAACTGATGGCAGAGCAGAAATAGAAACACTCACCTGATAAAGAGGCTTTTCAGGTCCCTTCCTTTGCTGCTTACGAAGGTCAACTACATAAGGTGTCTCCACTCCAGTGGGAGTGTTGGGAAGGAAAATGCAACAGACAATAGGAAAGAAATGAGTTCACAAACACATGTGATAGGTCCTTAATTTCGATTTATCATGCTATTCCCAAGAAAGCTTGTAAAGTATCCATGGAAAAAAAGAAATACCAATAATAAAAGAAACTAAAATGGAACATCATACCTGGACAGACTATCAACAGACTGAATACCAGCTTCAAGTTCCTCCTCCTCTTCCTACAAATCACCCGTGTTTGCTCTTATCAACTGGCTCTTCCTGTATGGTGAGGACACTCAAGTAAAATACAACTAGGAATACCTTGAGCAAAAAAACCATATTTGAGTTGATAAGTGCTCCTCAATTATAAATTAAATATTAATTACTTTTTCTAGCCCAGTAAATTCTGCATTCAATCTACCTCAAGAATAACTTTTAAGAGTGAAAAGAAGAGGAAAAGAAACAATGATAATAAGCAGTGTATTTAGGATATATGCAAAATAGCTTGATAAAAACCTAAAGCTGATTTTATTTCTAACTTCAAATTTCTCTCATTTTTATCTCTATCATGTTTTCATGGACTTGAATACAAAGAAAAAGCAGAAACAACACACCCACACACACTGAGATTAGAGAGAGAGATAGAGAAGTGCAATAAGCTTCAAACATTGAACATAAATGGAACTTACTTGACTTTGTCATCGAACATAAAAAGGGCAACATTGAAAGATTGTTTAAACAATGGAAAAATGTTGAGGATAAAAGATTGCTTAGGGTGAATTTAATTTTCATATGTGGGAAATGTTTGTTTTTTCCAATTACTATCTGAAGAATTTTTTTTTTTACTCCATATGAAGAAGAATTTTTGTTAATGCAGGAACGTTCTTATTATTACCATCCTTGTCTCGGTGTCTTTTACATATAATTTTTGTTTTTCTTTTTTTCGATATTCTACTTTAATTTTCTCATATAGGTGTGCTTTCCTCCATTGCCTGAGTTTAATTTTGACAATATTCCAAATAAGCCTAGCTTAAGTGAAAAATGTTAACAAGGGGGAGTGTTTAAGATAGAAAAGTTCAAATCTTTGTACTCTCTCACATATATATTCCTCACTTTACCTTGATTCTATTTGAAGAAGTACCACTTTTTTATCCCTATGCCACAAATAGTGCAGCAAAGTATCGACTCCACATAAATGTTGAAAATGTTGTCTGCTATAGATCTTTCGCACAATCTCATGTCAAAACTACTAAGCACATACCTATTTTACTTTAACATGAACCCAAATGAATTGTAAATAAGTTCTTAAGTCATAATATGCATCTTAAAATCATTCAAAATTTGCAAGCAAACATTTGCAACAGCCTTTCCAATAGTTGGATGAGAACTCAGGCCTAGATAATCATTTCCAGAAGACAAATTTAATTTTTTAAACTTCTCATAAGATGCCCCTGCTTCATCATCACCACCAGTTGCGCTACAAACAATATCATCACCTAATCCCACCAACAAAAATAGAATTTCATGAAACTCTGATGAATCATGGATTAAAACAATGAAAGAAGAGTTTGATGAACTTGAGAAGAATGAATATGGACACTTTGTCCCACTTCTAAAGACCAATCTATCATATGCATAACATTGGTCTTGATAAACAGGTTACATGAAAATGGGGAAGTAATAAAAAACAAAGCAAGGTTAGTCATGTAAGGATATAGAAGAAGAAGGTATTCACTATAGCAAAACCTTAATTTGCTCATCTTATCACATTAGAAGCTATTACAATCTTGTTTGAAGATTATAGGAGCAAAATAGTTTAAATCGTGTAAGAGATAATTAAATTTAAATCAATATGCAAGTTTATTTAATTAAAAAATAATATGCAAGTTAAAAGAGATAAGGCTAATTTTTTATTATAAAAAATAGTGATTTAGATAAAATCATCACTAAAATACTAAATGAAATATGAAAACAGATTCAGGGTATGACAGTACACTCCCAAACTGATTAAAACTTAAAAGAATATCAAATTGTCTAAGCTGGACAGATATTTATTCTTCTAAACCGATGTTGATAGGTAGGGGAACAATATTGAGGATAATGGTATAAAATTACCTTCACTGTCAAGGATCTGTTTGCTTCTACTAACATCTGCTCATGTAACAAAACAATAGCTTGAAATTATTAGGTACCCATAAAGTTGCTCTATTCCTTTAATTATATATGTCCAACAATGTACCTTGGTTTCAAGATCAGATAACTGGTCCAGCATGAATTGTGTCTGCAAATTGGTTTTTCAGACAGTGCAAAATAACCAAAAGGAGTCACAATAAACTTTTCTTAACAAAATTACACAGTAGTGAAAATTTAAAGGATACAAACACAATAAATCATATATTTACCATATGTATTATTTTTTTCATTACAATAAGAAGAATATGTTACATATGACTCCTTAACAGTACATTTTCTTCACATATAAAAATATCCAAAATCTTTAATGAATGATAAATCCTATTCTAATGTTGCTTCGGCCAATAGTATTGGCAAAAACAAATTGTACGGCAAAACTTACGGCAACATGCTTAAATCAAATGGAGAAATTACGCTAGGCTGCTGCAACTACTCATAAACAACTACATTAATAAGCTTAATGTATATATTAATTTGCTTAAAATTTAACACATTTTTATGTATAAATTATCCATTATTACCTTTGTGGACCTCACTTGCTTCAGAGATGAATCCAATTGCCGTTCAAGATGCTCAACTTCTTTGGTATTCAGTGGGCCTAAGTCTTCCCCTAAAAGGTTTCTGCAGTAGCAGGGACAAATGCAACGGTCAACGAAATTAAATCTTACCAAACTAATTATGAAAAAATATGACAACTTTATTTCGTGAAAGGATCACTACAAGTGTTTTCTCAAATCTTAAATCTTAACGCACAAAAAATGAACAGAAAATAGGCGAAAGTTATAATTGTTATAATCACCTTTGGGTCCTTTGAAGTGATTCAAATCTTGCTTTCAGCTTCAAGTATTCACGGTAGCTGCTCTGCTACAAATGATTCCCAAATCCAAAACCCTAAGCGCGTCCCTGAACTCGTCGTTGAGGTAGTGGTGGCGCGCCACGTGGAGGCACGCCATGGAGTAAGCGTCGCGCCACACCGGCAGCACCGAGTGCCACGGCCCCGAGTGTAGCTGCTCCCACGCCATCTCGCGCGCAGCCTCCGCCGAGCGAATGTCGCCGTTTGCCGCCAGCGCCGCAATGCTCACGTACGCGTACCCGCCGTGCTCGGAGATCGTGTGGAGCAGTGCCGCCGATTCAAGGTCCAGCGTCGGCGTAGCAAAACCACGAGACGGAGCATCGCCGGATGCGGAGGTTGTCGACATTG
>CM023955.1:38293854-38351623 GCA_013407115.1 Glycine latifolia
TTTTTTTTTTAGTGAATTATCACAAAATAACTATCTAGTTTCTCTTATTAAAGTAGAGTTCTAATTGTAAAATTCTCTTTTCCCTCACAAATAACGTACAAAACCCACCCCTTTTAATTTTGATGTAACTCAAAGGACATGGTAAAAAAAACCACATACATAGCGTCACAAATCACGACCTAACTGAATTAAAATAAAACTGTTCAATTGGGCATTTATCATAACCCTTGTAATATTCTAAATTAATCCTTGTTGTTAATATTTGCATTTTCATACAGCTGCATGCTCAAGAAAGACTACAAAGGAATCAATGTAGGAAGCAATACAATGAGATTGCAAAAAAAAATTAAAAGATAGTTAATGGGGCAGATATCAATCCCACAACTCTCATGATACAAAGAAGATGACTTTGTTACTTATCTGCTAGTCATTACCCGCACGTCTAGTAAATACAATTCGATAATCCTCCTATGTGAGTGGCCACTGCTCTTTTTTTTTTAATTTACAACAAAATTTTTAACAAATGAAAACCAAGTACATATATAGATTAAAAGGGGAATATATATAACTTGGTGTTAATAAATTTAGCTAGATTGTGAGCTGAAAAATGAAGTATAAACTTTAAACGTTAGACCCAAAGTAACAAATATATGAGAAACTTTGGAGAAAAAAACAATGTATGTATTTAAAATTAAGAGATGAGTAAAAATGGTGCACAAATTCATTCGGGTAGAATCGAAATATATCAAGATAAAAATTTATGTGTTGAGTGGAAATTATACCTCACACTGCTTTCTATTCTAAGGCCTTCAGTTTATGACAAAATCATCTACTACATATACAATTTTTTAGTTTAGCATCTAATTTAATTATATACCATTCAGTAGAGCAACCCTTTCTTTGATGTGAATATTGTTATGGATTCACTTAAACCAACTTGTGATCCTGTTCCATTGTTATGTGCAACCATTCCGAATCATCCTCAGTTGTTCAAACTTCCAGCAGCAAGTCCATCCCCATAATAACTTACTCAAATCTGCAGTTATGTTTACATGATGATGTGAAAAAAAAAAAAAAACTAAAAAAAAGATGTGCTTTCCACCAAATATAAAGATACATGCCAAACACCAACATATAATAATAACTACAAGGCTTAATAAAAATGTTTTTTTCCCTAAAATATACCCAAATTTTTTTATTGTTTCCAAAATAAATTTATTCATGGTTGTTCCCTACAATTTAATTTTTTTCTCTCTACTCTCTACTATTAGATTCCGTCAAATGGTTGTTGACGTGCCCATTAAAGACACACGTCACCTGCTAATTTGTATGTTGATGTAAAACGCATAGGTTTTTCAATATTTTGAATCGGTTATATTTATAGCGAAGTAGAAAACATTATTATTCTACATCGGTTATAATATAACCGATGAACACTCTTCCATCACCCACCTTATTTTGAAAAAGTAACATTTTCTATATCGGTGATAAATATAACTGATTTAAAAAAGTTAAAAAATATGATTTTTTTTCACACGTGAACATTTCCTTTCAACGGAGACGTCAACAACCTTTGATGGAACCAACGGCAGGGAGTAGAGACAAATATTTTTAAATTGTAGGGAATGACGACGAAGGCAAAAAATTTCAGTAATCAAAAACATATTTAAGTTTAATAATAATATAATAATTAAACCTTGCTTGATTCGATTAGGCTACGAAACTTGAAGCTTTTTAAGCTCTTACTTTGGTTCTTGATGTGGTCCTTCAACTTAGATGCAAACTAATTGCATGCCTGCCACTACCTCTTTCAGCTGTAGCAGTTTCTTCAGAAACTTGTAGCCTGACCCATCATAGGGTGAAAGCCCTTGAAGATATAAAAACTTAGTTAGGAGAGAAAAGTGGAGGAGGCCGAAGATGTTGTGCCCACTTGTTGCTTTGGATAAGGTGAGTGTTGTCAAGCAACATATTAAGGGCTTTGAGAAGGCCATTCGGCAAGCTACATACATTCTTTGGCTTTTCTGAGACTTTTCAGCTTGATATTGATAAAGATGTTTATAATGGGGAACTTAAGCCCTTTGCTGAGATTCCTCACAGAACCTATGATACCCTTGTTGCTGCTAACATCCTTGTTCAGGTCATAGGAGCTGAAGTCGAACCGTCCCAAGTGCGTTCTACTCCAACTATGACCGGTGCGGTGGTGTCAAAAGAAACAAATGAGGGAGATCAAGAAGAAGATTAAGTTATTGGTGATGATGAAGTGTAGGATTCTTCTTAAGTTGTTTGGTCGTTAGGGCCTCGTTTTTTGTTCTATTTTAATGCTTCTACTACTGTTTTGAATTGACTGTGAGCTGCATCTTATGTAATGACTTTGACCTTTTCCTAATGAAATGTTTTCTTTTCTATTTGAATGATCTTTATATTAAGCAAGTTAGTATCACCAATAACTTTTTGCTTTAGACTTGACAATGAGTATGAGGAGTGAGGTCTCTAACTTTTTGCTTTAGACTTGAGAATGAGTCTGAGGAGTGAGGTCTCGAACATGTAAGTATTTTATTCATAAACTAAGCAGCATCATTTGGCATGATCTTAATAAGAGGTCTCAGATTTGAGTCCTGGATATGCATTTGTATTAAATAATTGGAAGGAGAATTTTGCCGCCTATAATGGTCCTAACTGACTAGAATAAGATCGTCTCTAGTGAAAGATACATGTGATTTAAATCAAAAAATTTATAAAAGAAATATATTTAAATATTGTGTTAATGTTTCTAGTATAAACTTTGTAAATAAAATTCGGAGAGAAATCTTCACTATAGATGACTAATCAAGTATCTCAATCAAAATTAGTCCTCAATAAAGTTGATAGATATTTCAATGTCTTGATGATCCAAAATAACAATAACAAAAGAAAAAATTATTAGTCATTTGTTTTAATATTAACTAGTTCACGTTTCTATTGAAAGAATATTAGTTAACAATTGATTTCATTGTTAACATTCAGGACCAAATTAACATTATTTTCAAGTTCAAGGATCTTATTAACGATAATTATCCAATTAGAGTTGAATTGACAAATTTGATTATGTTAGAAACCTCGTTAATCGTAGTTCTAATTTCATATCAAATTGAATGATGGCTATTACAATTGGACTAAATTTATTCTTTTAAATTATTAAGGATTAAATTAACTGGCTTTGTAAATTTCAGATATTAAAAAATTAATGTTTTAGTCGTTAAAAGTATGAAATGGAAAATATCCTTGTTCCATCTCCTTCCATCTTGTACGGTCTATTTACTATTTCCTAGTAGAAATATCCACACAATGCAGCCTTGTGTCCAAGCATTGGGAACCATCACAGCTAGAGCATATAATGCAATTGTTTTTTTATTCTCCGTTGATAGCGGAATCACTCAATTCGTTTCATACTAGTTCTAATAGATAAATTCAATTCATAGCATGGCGTGGATCATCAATTTATGCCGACTAATCGCTGGAACTTTATGATGAACAAATCATAAAAATTAAAGAGGGCCATTAATACTTGCGTAGGACAAGTTAATTAATAAAATAATGATATGCCTACATCACTGGTACACGTTGAATATATTATAACAGGTGCAGCATTCATAGCATAAAAATGCTAGTCTAATATAAAATGCTCAAACCCTATAGGACTTGATTGTGTCGACGTGATTAACAACAATTCCATCGAGTGTTATTGAAAAGTGTAGTTGTCTACAACAGATCATTATAACCCAAAATTGTTATTTAATCCTCATATATAGGGAGCATATCAAATAAGAGCTTAAAAAGTGGAGTTAATCCTAGTCATACAATACAACTATACATGACATGAGATTCACTCTTTTCATACTTTCTTATTCACGTTGTATGCTTCCTCTCTCTCTCTCTCTCTCTCTCTCTAGAAGGCATGAACCTAGAAAAGAACATGACTTGGCATTGAAGATAGTAAGACCAAGTGATCAACATTACACATGAAGTATAGTACCCTTGTCATAGCCATATAGCCTATTTAGAAAATACTCGTGGCCTAAATGGCATCAGCCTATTCATGCATGTTCAAGGGTAGAGTTTTAATTTGGCTGCCGTTTGACAATACTAGTTGCATTAAAATCTAGCTACACTAATCTTATAATGATTGTGTATAGTTCTAATTTTATTGGCTGTCCCCTAAAGTAAAAGTTGAGCAGCAATTATTCTTCACCCTTGCATATTCACACTTCTTTATACCTGTGCAGGTTTTTAAGTTTGATATTTCATTGTAATAATAGACTTTAAAATGTGTTACTAACATCACCAAAACTGATTAACAAAATACAAGCAAATGAAAGTGTGAGTAATAATTAGTTATAGGAGAGGAGCAGAAAATCTGTGCAAGTAGAGTCACTGAGGACCAAACTGAATCTCTTGCAGGCATGCTCATTACAAATAAAAGCAAGCTGCTATTGCTGCAACATACATTATATGATTGTCAGAATAAGATTTTACTGAAATCATCTACCTGTGGTGCCTTGACACTTGAGCGAGGAAATATGATTGCATATAGTTATGGAGATCCACTATGGTTTTGAAAATCATGCAAGCACCTAAACATCTAGCGAGTCTAGCAATTAGAATCTGAATCAAATGAAGCCTACCACATGTACTAATACAAGTGTAAAGGAACTGGCTGTTTGAAGAAATTGTGCAGATGAATTCCATCAAAAGCATTTCCGGTGCACAATGGAAGGCCCAGTTTCATCATAATCTGCCTTGGTTACATGCTGATTTTGAGGAAATACTACTTTGGCAAGTATGGCACCTCCCACCCATGCAGAATTCATGGTTAAATTTTCTGGCATGTATTCTGGAGGCTGCAAAATGACCGAGATTACCGGCCCATCATAGGAAACATAAATTAGTATATGAATAATTTATAACAAAAGTATAGGGATAACAATGAACTCTTATAAAGATTAGCCGCAACTCTATCCCCACAAAGATAGGGAACAGGGGAGTGCCTCGGGGAACAGCAAGCATCTGAATAGCAAAATAAAATAAAATCATGGACAGCAAGCATTTCAATCTCATATTTCATTACCATACACACCAGATTTCAAAAATTAATGGCCACAAATAAAACAAATTATTTCAATGGTAAAATACTCCAAGATAACATAAATAAATGCCTGCCAGACATGTGTATTAAACTATTTACTTGATAACAAGATTACCTTTACTAGGGTAGGTCGAATAGCAGATGAACTTAGGCTAGATTCCTTCTGAAATCTCTCTTCAAAACCTGAAGTAAGAACCAACATTGACTAGTAAGCTTTTTCATAAAAAGCTATCAGCTTACTGTGAGATAACCCTCATCTTGTCATGAACATACTGAACAAATTGATGCCTTAACCAACATAGATTTCCTGGTTAATCAGAGAAAACCTAAATTCCATATGCAACTAAATGCAAAGAAGTCATTGAACAGTGGAGTATACAGTACATTTGATACACATCAAGGAACAATACATGCAGAACAGCACAGGACAAGTGAATTACAAGACAAGTTTTGTTTTGTCTACTATTTGGGGGTGAATGCACAACATAACAAATTGCAATGTTCGTTGTTTGATGCACATCAGTACGAGAAAGAACAAAATGAATTTATTATAATAGCCATAGTGCTATATAATGTTTATTTTGCATGATGAAAAAGCACAAGATTTCTATTTTAACAGTTAGCATTCAATATGTGTGTGTGTGTGAATATATTACACTAACCACCTGAGGTTTCGTGAAACACAAACACCCCTACTTTTTTAACATTTACAGTAACCTCCCTTATAGGGGGGTTGTGTAATGTACAAGGAGGTGTCAAGGTATATTTTTCAAAAAATAAGGGGCATTAGTGTAGAGTAGATAAAAGCAAGGGAAATTTGTGTAATTTCATAAAACCTTATGGGTAGTTAATGTAATTTACTCAATATATATATATATAACATTATAATTATTAAATTTTAATGACAATATGGACAAAGTCACAAGTGTTCTCCATGTCTTTAATGATGTCTTGCCCCTGGCTAATACCCCTGCCAAGGAACTAGAGCTACTACTGAAGTTCATGTTATTGCCTTTGTATGGTTACTAGATCCATGGTTTGAGATTAGATTTTGAGCTCTCCCAAGGTACCCAACTCTGAACTCTTGTGGTCCAGCTTGTTGCCTGCACTGGCCGAATCACTTGTTAGCTCTTGCCGCAATGGATTGCAATTGAATACTAACATCCCACCACACTCCGCAGCCCCATCACCCAAGCAGGCTGGCTGTGCACTAGGCCTTTGACTAGTCCCAGGCAAACACTGCAATACCAGCATCACCACTCGCACCACTCGTTTGCAGCTAAGAGAGATGGTTGAAGGCTCTAATAACAACTGATAAGCACCCAAGCATTTGGGGAACCCTCCCTTAAAAGTTAGCTGTTAAGGGGGGAGAACCCAGCCACTTAATTACTCCACCAAACATCCCATACTATTTGATGTAGGACTTAGGCACCCCATAATCCCTAAGTTCTTATCATATTTGCTTCTAGGTAGTTGTTCCTATGAGCTCTAGAAGCCATGTGATTCTTGTCTTTGAAAATAGCCATAACACACCTGAAGACAATCACTCTCTCTATATATATTTAAGTTATCCTGCCTTGCCAAATATTTCACATCAAATTTTACCTTATGTTAAAAGCCTTGTTTAGTTAATACCCAAGACAATAGAAAATATAATAGTCCAATATTTAGTTCTATTCTACTCAAATTAATGAAAAAACATAGGGCCCCATTCACTAGATTAAAGAGAACTAAATAACAGTTTACCAGTCATAGAAGAAGTGCCACCACAAACCACGGTATTTTCAAGAAGTTGCCTATGATTATCCGATGACACCATTGAAATAGTACGGACAAGCTGCTCAACAATGCCATGAGCCTCCAAACCCAATTGACATGGCTGGAATAAAGCTTCTCCAACAGTATATCTTTCTCTTCCGATTGTAATCACCTACACATAACTCAACGATCAGGGTTAGATCAATTCATAAAATATAGAAGATCTGGTAAAGAACATAGGCAAGTTTGAGTAAAAGCTCGAGTATCTTAATTCCACTTAGCAGCTGAACATTCATATTTATATAGGCCAAAAGAGTACATAAGAAAGAAAAGACAGGTTCAGACTAGGGGAACCTGCTCGGCTGCTCCTATATAGGATTTTCAATGTAAAATAAAAAACATCTTTTGTAAAGCCCGTACGAGACCTTTACAACAGAAGATAAATCTACTGAGCGGGTGAAACACTCAAGCTTTTCCCCCATATTCAAAATCTTCAACCATACAGGTGGCCAAAACAAACCAGAAACAAAACCAAGTTGCTAAACTGAACCCAAAAAAACTGTATCCAGCACACAGATTTCATATCAATCCAACTCTTCTTTTGCAATGAAATTCAATTATCCAGTGAATGATATAAAGCCTTCCATTTGGAGGGCATGTTCATGTAAATAACATGACAAGGGTGTGTGCATGGAGAGGGGGGAATCTCATGTATTCATGTCAGTCATTCACTTGGGCAAAGAGAAGTTCTTCTTTAAGGAGTTGTTGCTCTGGTTATTGATTTGTATTTGTGATTGTGTTCTTTGTTTCTCATTCAATAATTTGTTGAGCCTACACCCCTCATTCTGGTCTCTATCAGTTAACCAAACTGCATTCAGTTTAATATTTCCAAAAATGTATCTTAGAATTTGGAATTATAGCCTAACTCTACCACACAAAACCAGTTTGTATAGTGAGGATTGCTTTATAAGCACTATTTAGATTGTATCTCCTAGTTGATGGGGGATCTCAACCCCCTAAGAGCCAACATCCCGGTGACTGCATACAATGACACTTCACTCAGCCTTCTAATCAGCCCCTTTGTAGGAAGCTCTTTCCAAGACATTGTCAACCAACTCTAATAGGTCATAATTAAGGCGGGCTTAGGGGTGACCACAATTAAGGCAGGTTAGAGATGACTACAATTAAGGTAGCTTTCCAAGAATATATCTTCCTACATTTAACTCAACGGCCCTAACTCTTAACTCTTCTAGACTTCTCTCATTCTTAGTGCAAAAAGCTTCTGCTAAGTGGCTTAAAGCCATCATTCCTATTCAAAGTTACCACCACCACATTCAACTGTTTGAAGCCCCTACCACCTTGGTTCAATTCAAAGCCTCCACTTCCATTGTTCAACCATTCAAAGCCACCATTGCTGCAGTTCAACTGTTACAAGTTTCACTCATGAACTCAAAGGCTCAGCCTTGCATTTTGTTGAGCCATGCAGGGTTGTTGTTCACCCTTTCCTTCTTGAGTTGTATTGCATCACTGTTGATCACAACTATTCAACCTTGCATCTCTGTTCAGCCATTCAGCCTTACATGGAACACATCAACTGTATTTTTTTAATAATAGATTTTAATATGTTCAAATGCATTTTTGTTGATTGATGAGGTTCAAACTATTAACTACTCGAGAAAGTAATTGTATCCACATCTTATAGGTTAAACTAGTTAACCAAACCAAAATAAATTGGATCACTGTTATGCCTTAAAACTGGAATCTTTTTATTTGGCTCAGCTTTTACATTTAACCCATACCACACCCACCCCTTGTCAAAGGTTCATGGCCTTTCCACCACCTCTATGATAACATTCAACAAGTAGGATACGAATAACTTTGTACACCACCTCAATGGTTCCCATCTCATTCACCACATCTTTCCTTTGGAAAATAGGTATGGTGACAACAAATCTCTCAGAACCCTTCAAGTCTCTGAACTATATAACAATGTTTCACTATGTAATGTTGTATTGTCTAGGATGACCCCACTAAGCCTTTATTCATAATGAGCCAATAGGATCATTATTGATTACATAGGAATAATCTAATAATAAATAGGGTTAACTAAGTTTTTAGTCCCTAAACTTTTTCAAAATTTGATTTTTAGTCCCTAAACAAAAGTTTGACTAGTCAAGGTCCCTAAACTTTTTAAAAATTCAATTTTTAGTCCCTAAACAAAAGTTTGACCAGTCAAGGTTCCTAAACTTTTTAAAAATTCGGTTTTTAGTCCCTAAACTTTTTTAGTTTAATAAACTGTAGTTAGTTGACACTTGTCATTATTTAGATGACATCTGTACTTTCAGTTACAACTGAATCTCTGCAGTATAAGTACTGCTCTTGTTAGAGATTACAGTTGGCTTTGTAATATCTTTCTAATCATTATACAAATCCCTTTTCTCTCTTCTATCATTTCTACATGGAATTCGGAGCTCTCTGATCCATTTTCATGGCTTCCACAAACTCTGGTGCGATTCCGACCAACTTCGATGCAATTCCAGTTAACACTGGCACGATTCCAACAAACTCTAGCACGATTCCGGTCAATCCTGTTCCGATGAATCTAGACATTCCAGCTTTGTTGTTTCCTACAACAAATTTTGCGCATCAAATCACAGAAAAGTTGAATGATAAAAACTTTTTAGTATGGCGATAGCAAATCGAGCCAGCAATCACTGCCCTTGGACTCAGTAGTTTTGTAGCTAATCCTCAAATCCCTCTGTGTTATCTCCACTGCCCTTGGACTCAATAGTTTTGTAGCTAATCCTCAAATCCCTCTGCATTATCTCTCTGATGAAGATCGTGATTTTGATCGCATCAATCCTCTGTTCTCAATGTGGCAGAAGCAAGATCAATTTCTGCTTGTTTCGCTTCAATCCACACTTTCGAGCTCAATGCTTGCTCGAGTTCTTGGATCGACTCATTCGTATCAAGTATGGGACAAAATTCATGCTTATTTTCATCATCAGACTTGAACAAAGGCGCACCAGCTCCAATCAGCGCTCCGTCACACTACTCTTTATAATCGGCTTCTTTTGGATTTTCTTTCTTGCATTAAAGAGCTTATCAATGAGCTTGCTTCCGAAGGAGATGTTGCTACCTATCGCAACACATGGATTCAATCCTTGAAGGTCTTCCAAGGGATTTCGACTCTATTATTGCTCTCATCAAAAGTCGTCTTCTACATATCACCATTGAAGAGGTTGAAGGTCTAATTCTTGCACAAGAATTGAGACTTAGGAAATCCGATAAGCTCAATTCTTCAAGTAATGCCTTTGTGCCTACTATGAATCTTACTCAAGTGAGTTCCTCACATTCTAATGAAGATGGTAGTTCGCATCTTCCTCAGACACTAATGCTGCATATACGAATCCGTATTCCTCAGATTCTAGAGGTTCTAGTGGCCGTAATGGCCAATGAGGAGGAGGTTTCAACTGCGGTGGTGGCTGTGATGGTCGGAGCTCAGTTCAATGCCAAGTATGTTTCAAGTATAACCACATGGCTCTTACTTGCTACAATAGGTACAATCCTCAATGTCAAGCTTCCAATAGTGGAAATTATTGATCTAATGGAAATAATGGCAATCTTTCTAACTGGTCTCAGAATCAAAACCAAAATTGGAACAATTTGTTTGCTTCCAATTGGAACTCAGAAAAATCAGAATCAAAATCAAAATTCTGCACCTTCTCAGTGGCAATCTCCATTTCAGAACTCTAAACTGAGGCCTCCACAAGCTATGGTGGCTAATTCTGATTCTGCTGCATCTTCATCCACCTGGTTTCCAGACTCTCGAGCATCATTCCATGTGACAACCAATTCTTAGAGTATTCAGCAAAAGTCACCTGTTGAGGGTCTAGATCAGATCTTCATTGGTAATTGACAAGGTCTGAATATCTCAGCCTCTGGTCATTCCAATTTTATTTCTCCTTTTAGTCCTGATATAAAGCTTGTTCTTAAAAAAATGCTTCATATTCCTCAAATCACTAAGAACCTAATTACTGTGAGCAAATTTGTCAAAGATAATCATGTTTTCATTAAATTCCATGCTAATCGTTGCTTTGTTAAATCTCAGGATTCCAATAAAAGTCTTCTCCAAGGAGATGTTGGTTCTGATGGTTTATATCAGTTTCCAAATCTTCAATTCTGCTCAGCTGTGACTTCTCCAGCTACTGGTCCTTATTGTATAAATACTGTTTCCTTTGATGATTGTAATAATAAAGTGCCTAATTCTGTGTATACTTGGCACCTTAGGCTAGGACACCCCAACTCCCAAGCTTTAAAGCTTGTTCTTAATCACTGTAATTTGAAATTTCCTGTTAAAGATGAACTTCCCTTCTGTTCTGCTTGTTGTATGGGCAAGATTCATCGTTTTCCTTCTAAGCTTTCTCAAACTGTGTATAGTTCTCCTTTGGAATTAATACAGTGACTTGTGGGGTCCTGCTCCTATGAATTCTCATTGCAATTTTCATTATTATATGTCCTTTGTTCCAGATTTACTTGGATATATTTTCTAAAGAACAAATCTGATGCTTTATCTGTTTTTAAACAATTCAAGTCACTTGTTGAATTGCAATTTAACAAACAGCTTAAATCTATTCAAACAGATTGGGGAGGTGAATTTCACTTTTTCTACATATTTGTCTGAGTTGGGCATCATTCACAGGCTGTCTTGTCCACTCACACACCAACAAAATGGTGTTGTGGAACGAAAACATCGTCACAGTTGAGTTAGGGCTGTCTCTCCTCAGTCAAGCTTCCCTTCCATTATCCTTTTGTGATCTTTTTTTAACAGCAGTGTACCTTATAAACAGATTGCCTTCAGCTCCTCTTAATTTTGATACTCCTTACAATGTTCTATTTCAAACTGATCCTGATTATCAGTTCTTAAGAGTGTTTGGCTATTCTTGTTATCCCTTTTTGCATCCTTATAACTCAAACTTGAATTTAGATCCACAGAATGTGTGTTTTGGGGATACTCAACTGGTCATAAAGCTATAAGTGCATCTCTTCTTCTGGTAGAATTTTTATTTCAAAGGATGTCATTTTTAATAAACATTGTTTTCCTTATCCTCAACTTTTTTCCACCTCTATCACTGATCCTATTTCTACTGATTCTCTTTCCACACTTTCCACTACCTTGCCTATTATTGTGCCAAATTTTCATTCTCCTACTTCTTTAAATACATCTTCCAATTCTGTTCAGCCTCCAAGTCATGTTTCCCTTCTCATGTTGAGACTCATAGCTCTAGTATTGCTGTCTCACAGTCCCCTATTCATAACACAGTTTCTCCTCATGAACTTCCACAGTTTCCCATTAATGATACAGCTACTGCTAATGAAAATTCTGGCACTGCTCATTCTGATGACCATACTCAAGCTCATTTAAATTCTACAACATCTACCACTGCATCACAGTATTCACCACAATCTTCTTGTTAGACCAGAAAATGTTTATCCTATGATTACAAGGGCCAAAGATGGCATAGTTCAGCCAAGGTTTCATCCATCTTTGCTTCTTGCCTATGCTGAACCTAAGTCTGTGAAACAAGCTCTTCAGGATTCCAAGCGGCATACTGCTATGACTGATGAATTTAATGCCCTTCAGAGAAAAAACACATGGACTCTTGTACCTCTTCCTACAAATAGAAATTCCATTGGCTGTAAATGGGTGTTCAGAGTTAAAGAAAACTCCGATAGCAGTGTAAACAAGTACAAAGCCAGATTGGTGGCTAAGGGTTTTAATCAGAAGTTGGGATTTGATTTTCATGAAACCCTCTCTCCCTGTGATTAAACCAGTAACAATCAGGATGATTCTTACTCTTGCTATCACTCATAAGTGGCCCTTACAACAACTAGATGTGGACAAATGCCTTCGTTAATGGTTTTCTAGAAGAGGAAGTTTATATGACTCAACCTCCAGGTTTTGAGTCATCTGATAAGTCTCTTGTGTGCAAGTTACATAAAGCTATATATAGGTTAAAACAAGCTCCTAGAGCTTGGTTTGAGAGACTCAAATCCACATTACTGCAGTTTGGTTTAATCTGTCCTTGTTCATTTACAAGACTTCATCAACAATCATTTACATCTTAGTCTATGTTGATGATATTATCATCAATGGCAATTCATCTTCATTGGTTGAGAAGTTGATTCAGCAACTCAATGCTACTTCCTCTCTCAAACAGCTGGGTTCTTTGGATTATTTTTGGGAATTGAGGTGCATCCTTTGTCCAGTGGAGCTCTTTTATGACCCAATCAAAGTACATCAGGAATCTTTTGACTAGAACAAATATGTTGGAGGCAAAGGCTATTTCATCACCTATGGTCTCTAGTTGCAAGCTGTCAAAGCATGGTTCTGATCTGTTGCAAGATGCTTCTTTCTACAGATCTGTTGTTGGAACACTTCAGTATGTGACTATCACTCATCCAGAATTATGTTTTGCTGTCAATAAAGTTTGCCAGTTCATGTCCTCACCTCTTGAATCCCACTGGACAGCAGTAAAAAGAATTCTAAGGTATCTTAAGGGTGCATTACACTCAGGGCTTGTTCTGTATCCTGCCTCACCTCATCAACCTCTTTTCATTCGAGACTATTGTGATTCTGACTGGGCTTCTGACCCAGATGATAGGCGATCTACCTCTGGTGCAGAAGTGTATGTTGGTCCAAACTTGGACAAACACATGAAGTTGGATGTGTTTTTTGTTAGGGAAAAAGTTCTGACTAAGCAGTTAGTAGTTCAACATATTCCTGGAACAGATCAATGGACAGATTTACTTAATAAGCCCTTTGTCTCCTTACTAGGTTTGCTTATCTGAGTTCCAAACTCAATGTTGCTGAGCTTCCTTTGGTTTCTCAGCCCCATTGAGTTTGCAGGGGGGTGTAAGTGTATGTGAGTGAATAACTCGGGTTAGTTTAATAAACTGTAGTTAGTTGACAGTTGTCATTAGTTAGATGACAGCTGTATTTTCAGTTACAACTGAATCTCTGCAGTATAAGTACTGCTCTTGTTAGAGATTATAGTTGGCTTTGTAATATCTTTCTAATTAATATACAAATCCCTTTTCTCTCTTCTATCATTTCTACAAAAATAGAAGCTAAATAACTATAATCAATCAATTCTAACATTCTAAATGCAAAATAAATCCCAGTTAATATGGCCTTATATTCTAAAGCCTCTTCTAATGACAACCTAGCAAGCCTCAACATCAATAAATAAAAGTACTAAACAGCCTCATATTGGAAAATAAAATTTTCTAGCACAAAGCTTTAAGAGAACTTAAAGAGGGATTCATCAAAATATCCAGTTCATATGCATCACAGTGAAAGAAAACTCTACGTGACCAGCCAGGTCAGATTTGACATTGTTATGGAATTAAAACAGAATGTATATCAAGGTAATAAATGTCAGCCACCTTCTCCCTTCTGCTCATAAACTTTGTTTAAGAACAAGTAAACAACAATCTAAGATTCTAAAGTGAGCCCTGCTGTCTCATTACCAATTCTTCAACCCACCTCCCTTTCATTTTTGTTAGTTTCTCATTTGTTTAACCAATGTTATTTCACACTAAGATTGTCAGATCTACAGTAAAACAAACTTGATTGAAGAACTAGCCAAATATATCAGGAACAAGCAAATGAGCAAGCATTGGGTAATAATTATTAGATAGAGGAACCAAGAGGCATACCTGTCCATCAGGAAGGGTATGTGTCTCCACAGGGCAGGAACCTTGGGTCTTCTGATAAGCTAATTCATCTTCAGCACAGCACGAGTATTGCTGTTTTATTTTCTCAACATCAGAGATGCTGATATTCACTAGCGGATTGGATTTGCCAAGTTCTTGAGCCAGGAAATTAGTTAGATCAACACCTCCAAACTCAAATCTTCTTGAGGCAATGTGGTTAACCGCACCCTCAATCACTGGTGCAATATCTGATTAGGCAAGCAAAAAGGATCAAGTTGTGCACAACTAGTTAGCTCAACAGCAAGTTCATTTTGAAAGAGAAACACTTAGCCATCTACTCGTGCAGTTAGATAGAACATACAATATTTGTTAGAGCTTCAATGTAATGGCCATCTCAAACAAAGATCTAAACCAACATATTCAGGAAAGGAACTAGTCTTCCAAGTTTATACCATGTATAGATAGTTTTAAATCAAAGACAATACCCTTAAATATAATAATGGTATTTGTCAGTAAGCCACCTTAATTGTCGTCACCCCTAGGTAGAGGGGTGTGTTGAAGTCCCACATTGACTACAGATAGTGTTGAGATAGAGTATAAGTGAGAAGCAATCCTCACCTTACAAGTCGGTTTTGTAAGGTTGAGTTAGGCTCAAAACTTACGTATCATGGCATCAAAGCCTATCTTAGACCCATTGATGGCCCTCTTGTGTTTGTCACGCTACAAACGGGTAGCCTTGAGCATGAGGGGGGTGTTGGAGACACCTTAATTGTGGTCACAGCGGATGCTCCTTTATATACAATAATTACAATTAATTATAGGAGATATTGTTCCTATAATTCTAATATGATAATAAAGACATAATCTAAAACTGATCCTATTTTGATTCTCAGCACTTCGCTCAAGCTGAAGCTTACTAAGCAATCAACTTATTACAGGAAAATTTATTCCCAACAAAAAACATTAAAATTGAGCCCCATTAAAAAAGACAATAATTTGAATGACAACTCAAGGATGTTTGTGAAGTCAAGGAATATTGCTAGAAAGGATTGCCAGGGCTGAAAATTTCTGAGGTTCAAGAAATTCCTTCATTCCATAAGCTATATATGCATTCATGAGCATGGAGGGTGCTGCGATGAGTTGGTTCTACATTTGGAGCCAAAAGAACCCAAATTCAGATTGGGAGTCATTTTCCACAGCTTTGATCAAAAAATTTGGAGATCACTATGGTAACCCACATCAAAAAAGATTGAGTATCTTGAAGCAAGAAGAGCAAATTGAGATGGAAACCAACATCAAAAAAAGGGTTGATTTCCATGCCTCTCAACAAGACAAAAATAGCTTGGAGGGAAGTGGGTCAGAATGCAATGAAGCAAAGGCTAGTTCTTGGACAAGAAAAGTGGAACTACCTAGCTTTGATAGAAGCATAAAAGGGGAAACTGATTTAAAGGGTAGCATTTTTGAGTGTGACACTGACCCATTGCAGTTCTTGAAATCAGAAAACAGAAATAAAGAATGTTCAGTAATCAAGAACCATACCCTTTGTGGTGGAGAAGAAACCAAAATTGATGAAGCAAAATTAGCAAGAGGAACAAAGATTGAAAAGGTTATGGAGGAAGAAGTTGATCCAACGATAATGAGGGAGAAACACAAGGAAAATAGAGTGACGAATGTGGGCAGCGAAGACAATTTTCTTGATAACCCAATAACAGATTTGATCAAGAAGGAAGTTGAAGCTGGTGATGCAACCAAGCCTCATTCTTTTCAAGATTCAGATTTCCATAAAAAGATTGTTATGATGAAACAGAAACCATTGTTGGACCCAAATTCAATCATGAAGGTGGTTGGATCATCAATGGCATTGGAATCTTGGAATTTCAACTTGCTGGGTCAGCCTTTAGCATTAATATTTGTTGCATCTATGGCTACAATGAAGCTAAGGCAAAAGGAATGTATGGAATCAGTCATGCTGATTAAAGTTATATGAAGTCCGGCCTTGTCCCTCCCACCACCAAAGCTACTGGACCTCAGTTTTCTTTCTCATTTCAATTCTTGGTTCATATCAGATATGCATACCTATTTTTCCATGACCAATGTCAACTGTGCATCCAGAGATACGTCCTACAGCATATAGTGACAACACTGCTTGTTCGGAGGCATAAAACCCTGATATGTTGAATGTTTCAAACATTAGTTGCACTAACTGTTCCTTGTTAGCCTGGAAAACAATAATATATACATCTGTTAAAGAAACTGTTAAAGAAAAAGGTGAATTAAAACGTAGATAAAACATTGATATGCACAAAAAAGATGGCATCAAAATTGTCAAAGAGTATTTAATATTTATTGAGTGCAGATACATGAGCAAACACATGTACACTCAAGAGTGCAGATACACATTAAGACCCTATAGGATAAAAAAGGTATATAAATAGTAAGTACTTATCAATGTTGTCAATAGCGGATCGCGGAAAATCATGAAAAGCTTAAAATCCACTATAGAATATAGCGGATAGCACTGCGGCCAAATAGCGGAAGCCACATAGCAGTTGAAATAGAATATATATAACAATTAAATATGTATAAAAAAAAAGCATGCTATATGCAAATAAAAATAAGATGGACAAACATTAACATAATATTATCTCAAGTTAAATTGTTTAGGACAAAATATGTTCATTCTCCTCTGCCCCTTCCCCAATATTTCCATCCAGGACCAATGCTAGGAGGATTTGATGATCCCTCATTTGCCATACTGTTATTTTTTTAAAATCCAAATAATAAGAAGGTCGGGTATAAGACAGATGACATGGACGAAGAAGGGGGAGTATTAAACAAAAGAAAGAAAAAAAATGTTCTTACCTGTAAAAAAACAGAGGCAGAAGAAGGCTGGAAAGTTTTGGTAGGGAAGGGTTTACATGGTGACAAAGAATCAAAGAAAATGCTAAGAGGTTCTAGAATTGTCTGGAAAAATAAAAACTTGCATGAAGTAGAAGTCAAAATGCTACTGTTGGGCCTATTAGAAGAAAGCACAAGTCCATAAGTAAAAAGTAAAAAGAATAGAGTAAAAACATAAGAGCAAATTACACTCACACCACCTATGTTTTGCCCAAATTTCACTCGATACCCCTCCCTTTTTTCACATTACTTTTACCCCCCTCGGTTAACGTCATTAACTAACGCCAATTGAAATATGTGAGCAGACAAAATTGCCCTTACATTTAATTGTAAAACCTTAATTATCCTCTCCCAATTAGTTTCAAAATTTATGGTTCACATTCATCTTCATCATTCGCGAGTACTATTCATCTTCCTCTTGTTGATGAGTTCTTCAGCATACAGGGAGTGCGAGTTCCTCTTCCTCTCACGACATTCACGTTCCATTCCTCTTTACCGTTCGCAAGTTCTTCACTGTTCCTCTTCCAGTTTGCGAGTTCTCTATTGTTCCTCTTCCAGTTCGTGACGTTTACAAGCGTTTCCATTTGTCTTCCTCTTCGATGTTCACGAACGCTCTGTTTCTCTTCATGTTCCACGATTTTTGTTCACGCTAGGTTCTGCTTGTAAGTGACCACTGAACCTTATATACATATTACTTTTTGAGATTATTTAACTTTAATTGTTTATTGTTGTCTATTTCTGAATGTTGTTTCAATGGGAGACCATTTTGGGACCACTTATGATTTTTAAAATCATTTGTTTATTATTGTTGATTAAAATTGTGTTGATGTTTGGGACCACAAGAAACACAATGGATGAACTGGTTGTTTATTATTGTTAATTAAAATAGTGTTGATGTTTGGGACCACAGGAACACAACGGATGAACTGGAATACATGGGTCCTGAACCAGGCAACATGGATATTTTGGTCCACTTTACGAACCAACAAGGCAAACCAAGTGAGATATGCAATGTGGATCCTGATAAGTTTGGAATATTCGATGCACATGATTGTGTGAAGAACATTGCTAATGACTAATGCTTGCCACCATGTCACCCTTTTATTTTGTAGTTTCGTTCTACTGCTAGTGGTAAAATTATTTCCCTTAAGACTGATCATGATGTGCTGAAAATGTTTGCTGAGAATTAAAAAATTCAGTTTATATTCATATATATGTTAGTAGAACAAAGGATAAGTTTTGGAACCTACCTGTAATAGAAAATGTAAATAAGCCTGTGAGTGAAAATTGAATGAACCTATGAGTGAAAATGTGAATGAACCTGTGAGTGAAAATGTGAATAAATGTATGATTGAACCTGTGAATGAATGTATGAATGAAGAATTGAAGAAGAAGAAGAAGGAAGAGTGTTAACACTGTTTACCAACAAGGTGGGTTAACGTCCAACAAAAAGGTGGGTTAACGTCCAACAAAAAGCTGGGTTCACATCCAATTACAGAAAAAACAAAAAGAAGCAAGAGTTTTAAAATATTTTCAAGTTGAGAGGAAGAAGATGAGGATATTTTAGACATAAAATTTCATTAAAAGTCATGTGACCAGCATATGCCTAATTTCTGTTAAATTAGTAAACGGTATTTAGGCCGGAGGGGGTCTGGGTGTAATGTAAGCTAAACAATTAAGGGATTTTTTGTAGGGTGCAAAAAGGGAGGAGTATCAGATGAAATTTGAGCAAAACACAAGGAGTGCGAGTATAATTTACTCAAAACATAAAATTTGACCCTGATGTTTTAAAAACCAATAGAGTAAACTTTTAAAGACCCACGTGACTACTGCACGTGAGTTTTAACTTTTAACAAAGCTAAAAACCTTGTGGACTTCAAGCCCAAAACAACTTTGAAGTGCCTGACCCGAATCCGCAATCCGCACTTGACCCGATTTCCTCTTTCAGAACGATGAACCCTAAATGCATCGTGGATGCAATTTCTCTCCAGATTCAACCTTGTCGGAAACCGACGATGCAACAGCCGCGACGCATAAGGCGTCCTCGATTGCAATTTTCGCGGAGTCCACAACATGACACCATCGCAATTGCATTTCCCTAAAACCTGCTTCACTATAGTGTGATAGCGCCGCGATAGCCACTATTTGACAACATTGGTACTTATACAAATAAAGCTTGTTAAATAAGCTCTACTGCCATATGTATGACTGCCCTAAAATAAGCTGAATAGAATAGATACTTCGAGAAATGCTAATGTAGGAGTGGAGTTTGGACAATCAAACAGAGTAAATTCAAAGTAATTATCATAGAGATGGCTACTACAAACGATTGTTTTCATAAGCTTTAATTCCTAACCATGCCAAAGAAAAGATCACCCAAAACAGGGCTAAAATAGTTAACAAGTGCTTATTGCAGCATATAAGCCCAAACAAGCTGAAAATAGGGTCATCAAAACGGGACATTGTTAAATCAGTAAACTTCCTTAATGACAACTAAAAGCATAAACTTCTAAGCTCAAACCTTTGGAGTACAAAGAGGATCCGTGAACAGTATCTGTCCTTCATTGCCCATTTCCCATCCAAGGCCAGTATACAATACATAATGCAGCAAATCCTCCATGGCATCCCAATCTCTGACATAACCTCGGCACACCGGATCGACAGCAACGTCATCGACTGTCAGGTTATCAGTCGTTGACCCATCATCGAGCATTCGTTTCATCTGGGTGGGAATTATCTGAATCAAAAGAAGCCCCTATTAGAGACACCCATTGCTGGAGGACATAAATATATAACAATTTATTTTATTTTTGTTGAGAAATGAAAAATAGAAGCAAAGGGGGAAAGAGATTTTGGGGGTCAGAATTGATTGCAAACCATGGCGGGAGCTTGATCGGGAATCGCAAAACCGGCTTTGAGGAGGCTGGAACCCGGGTCGACCACTGCGGCTTCCATGGCTCTGCACCAAAACGAAAACCCTAACCCTACCTAGGTTTTCGATTTTCTGAGGAGAGCTCTAGCCTCTACTCTGGGCACTGAATTGAGAAGCGAGAAGCTGCAACCTGCAGAAGAAGAAAACAAAGAAGCAATTACAGTTTTTAGCGGGTTTTAATTTGAATATATGTATATGTATGCCGCTGCTATTCGTGGTTACCTTGTATTTGAATTTTTATTTCTTTTTTACTAGCGAAAAGAGATATTCCACCTTAAATATGTTTGTCTAAATATGTATTTTGCTCACACAAGTGAAAGGTTTGAAGCATTGATAGATTGGTCTTTTTTGAAAAATCAAAATTTTTAATTTTATTTTTAATTATGTAAAAAGTATAACAAATTGGTTTTTTCATCAAATTGTAAAATGATTTTGTCATTAAATTATAATATTTCGGTATCAATTTAACAATAAGTTATAATTTTTGAATAACAATTTGATCCTAAGTTACAAAGTTTAGGTATCAATTTATTATTAAATTGTCTCGAGGACCAAATTGTCTTACTTTTTGCACATTCGGAAACTAAATTCTAATTTTTCATCTTTCAAGAACTCATTTATCATCGCCTAACACTTTTAGGGACCAATAAGTTGTAATTCTCGATGACCAATTTAACCTTAAGTTGCAAAGTTTAAAAACCAATTTGTCATTAATTTGTTCGTACGACCAATTTATTGCATTGTTTGCACATTTTGAAACTAAATTTGAATTTTTTTCATCTTTTAGAAACCAATGTCACCGCCTTACACTTTTAGGAACCAAAATGGGTTGTAACACCCTCATTTTTGTTTCTATTAGAGTGTTTGTTTATTCTTAATCTTATTTATAAATATCATATTTTGAATTAATGGAAAATATTTTTACTAGATTTCAAACTGCATAAGTTAATTTAAAATATTTTTATTTATTATTTATTTGAAAAATATATGGACATAAATAAAAAAAATTAAAAATTTTAGCAATAGATAATATTAACTATTTTAAAATTGATGAATATGATTAATTATATTTTTAATTGAGTAGATATTATCTTTAAAAATATTAATTATTATAAATTATTTTGATATTTATATGTATATAAATAAAAATTACATTTTTAAAAATAATTAATAGTATATTAAATCTAACAGTTTTTATGGGACGTAGGCTTCCCAAAAGGTAACGGAGGCGTGCAAAGGTTTTCTCGGGCCAAACGGAGATTGGCCCTTGAGTGCAAAGACAGAAGGGAGCTTGACTACAAGACCCACCCATCAAGCAGGGACAAAAGTCAGCCTTAGTGATTCGACGGTGCCGAGTGGAAGGGTCGTCACTCAACGGATAATAATTGAGTTAGATTATTAGTTACATTTTTAGTTGACTATTCTAAAAAATGTTTAAAATATGCAATTTTGGTCCCTCTAGTTTCCCAAATCCTTGATTTTGGTTTCCCTGATTTTTAATTGTAACATTTGGTTCCCTAGAAAGGAGGGATTGATAGAGATCAAGGAAGACCTAAGAGTAAGGATCCCTCAATTAAGCCAAAAGAATCTAAGGAGAAAAGAGCTAAAGATGATGAGTTTATCATTGGGCTTGAAATACCTATGAGGTGAAGAGTAAAGAGACTTAAGGAGCATTTAGAGGTAATCAACACACTACAATCTCAAGCCAAAGTGAGAGAAGAGAGCTCAAAATGGTGCACTTGATTCAAGTAGAAAAAGGCCCAACCTAATAATGCACCAACATGGGCTTGCAACCTAATTTTTATTTAATTTTATTTAAGAGTCTATGGATTGATTTTAATTGTAATAAATGGGCTAGTTTGATGCTAATTAGGAGTCCAAGATTTAATTCTAGAACAAGGTTAAATTTGTAATGTGGACCTTAAGCTTTGTTGGTCCTTTTGCTTATGTTTCTTAACATTATGATTAGTCACCAACCTTATTAGAAGTGTGTTGTCTAGGAATTTTATAAATAGGGATGTAATTCCTATCATTTTCAAAGTTGAATAATATTTGATATTTACTCCATTGTGAGTGTGAGGAGAGCATTGGTTCCTCTTTTTGGTTCTTGAATTAGAATCTCCTTTGAATCTTATTAAATGTTTTCATACCTTTGTGGTGATTCCTTGCTTGGCTTATCACTCTCCTGGAGTGTGGCCCCTTCCTTTCCATTTATTGTCTATGCCATCTTTTCTATTTCTTTTCTTATTTCAATCATCTTTTTCTTGTTGGCGCCATTGATATTGTTTATTATTTTGCACTAGTTTCTTATACCCTGTCCTTTATTTTGTCTTCAATTCTTGTTACTAGATAATCAACTCAAGAATGATCCCTAAAAATAATATGCCTCATATCTAGGACCATATTAGGTTGTGTGGGTATTGGGTTTGTGAGAAATAGAAACTGAAGGGGTGGAGGAGGGAAAAAAGACATGAGAAAGAAAATGAAAAAGGAAAGTGGCTTGCTAGGGTGGAGGTGAGGGATCACTGGATAATAAAGGTCACTACTTTTTTTTTTCTTTTTATCATTACTTGTCAATGTTGAAATATGAAAGAGTAAATTATTTTTAAACGTTTATTATCAATTAACAGTTGTATTTGAACATTTACTATAAAATGTATCAAAGAAAATAATAATGTTTGCTAGATTTGCAACATTTTTAGTTTTGTATTTTTTTTACAATTTTTTTAGATTGAAACATTGCAAATTGTGTCCATGTAAAATGCTATAAATTATGCATTTTATTATCATATTTTGCATAACATCTTATCTCTATCTTATTCTCAATTACTTAGTATGTATCTTCTAATCTCAATCTCTTGCTTTGGTTTTATTTTTAAAATACTTCAATACTTCAATATCTCAATTTTTTTTCTTTGCTAAATGGATCCTCATCAATTTCATTCACACCCTCATCAATTTAAGAGCAAGGAGAAAAAAGTTGTAACGTCTTCTAACAATGTTGATTTGTCTAGAATGAAAAATGCTATAAGAAAATAATGCTATTTATAAAAAAAAAAGGTCTTGCTAACCAGTACCCTTAGAGCAAAAAATATTTATTGCGAAGATAATAGGAATAAAAAAAGTCATGAATAATACAATTTTACGCATTTTAGTTCCTTAATCAATGTCTAAAGGACACTTGTTAGCATTTCTTGAAAAAAAAAATAAACACATCAAGATTGAGAAGATAGTGATATAATATGACATCCAAATAAAGGACACATCTATCATGCATGAGAATCAATGCTAAGATCATGAAATGTATTGTAATTTTATTAGGGACAAGTTAGGTAATTTGTCCAATATTATAACTTTATTTAATTAGTTTGATATTGTAACTATTTTAATTTTTGGGTGTCATAAATCTCTTTAACTGATAATAACACAATCAGGAAATAGTTAAGACAGATAAAATTAGGTAGTATTCTGTCAACATCTTTTAGAAGAATGTTGGGTGGCTCATATTACTCTATATCAGATAAGACTATAACGTTAAACAACTACAATCCTCATTTTTCTGATCCTTCTCTACACACGCCCCAGGACCACTAGGCTCCATTATATTATCAATTATTCAACGTGGCAATAGCTTATAGGGCATTTCATGAACGAGATAAGATTACATGGTCCTACTATCACAATGCCCTAGTTTGTGTTTTAAGTTCCATATATTCATCCTTTGGTCCATTCTTTGGTTCAGTATTCAGATTGCATTGCAAAAATGGCATCATTCACCATGACAGCTTCCATCCTTGGCTGCCCAGCCGTCACCAACAGGTCGGCAGTGGCGACGAAGAGGAGATCATTCGTAGTGAATGCTGCCAAAGCTGTTGAAGCGGAAAAGGTCAGTTATGAGAGGGATGATAGCAATGGAAGGAGGAACTTGATGTTCGCCGCAGCAGCAGCTGCTGTTTGCTCTGTTGCTGGGATGGCAATGGCAGATGAGCCTAAACCTGGAACCCCGGAAGCCAAGAAAAAGTATGGTCCGATTTGTGTGACCATGCCAACAGCTAGGATTTGTCGCAATTAAGGGACTTTGGTTTTTATTTTACTTTCGATGATTGGAAATGTACAATGGGGTTGTTGTAATGCTTTGATGATTTCATTTGATCCTCACTGTACAAGATGTTCATAAAAGTATCGAGCTTTGCTTTGTCTCTTTGGTGTCGCCAGTTTAATGCTTAACCAAGGAATTGATTGCGCTTAAGTAACATTATTTTGCCTTTACATTTTCTTTGTTCGCTTAGTTTGAAGTTGAATATGAGCTTACTACTTTGCCCCCTTCTTCGAGGGGAAAGACTCTATGAAGATGAAAGGAAATTTGTGCAATTTTGAATTCCAAACCTTTATAACAATGTGCAATTCAACCATTACACAAAAAATTGTTCTGTATGAATTTTAATATATCCTAGCTTAGTTTCTTGTGTTGCACATATATTAAATTTACTTTTTATAATTTATGAGTAATTTTTATATTATTTTGAATTTTGGATTGATCATTAATTATTTAGTTTAAATTTTAATAATTGTATGTTAGTAAGGGATAAATGAATTGAATGATAGATACAAGGAAGTTGAAAAACAAAATGAAGATAAATGCAAAGAAGGGAAAAAGAAGGAAGGAGAGATGAAGAGAAAAATAACTAAAAAGAGACCATATGAAATATAGAAATAATAATGAGTCTAATCTTTCACCAAACTTATAACTTTTCTTTAGTCTGCACTCTAATTTATATTTCATTCCCTTAATTCTTGTTTGACTATCTTTCCCCAGATAAGTCTTGATCTACCTCTACCTCTCTTTGTGTCAAGCTCTTAATAACAATTTTTTGTTCTTACAAAGGGTCGTCTCATTACATGTCTAAATCATCTCAATCTATGTTTTCTCGTCTTTTCACTCACCAGTACTACTGCTACCTATCCTCGAATATCTTCATTTATTGTTTTATCAATATTCGTATAACCACACATCCCCCTAAATATCCTCATTTCTACTACTCATATTTTATACTCATGTTGTCTATGTGCTGGTCAACATTCAACTTCATATGACATTGCAAGTCTTACAATTGTTCTATAGAATTTTTCTTTTAGCTTAAGGGGAATTTTGTGGTCACATAACAATCTAGATTTACTCTGTCATTTCATCCACTCTACTTTGATTCTATGATTTACATCTGCATCAATCTCTCCACCTTTTTGCGAAATTAATCTTAGGTATCTAAAAGCATCTTTCTTGGGTACCTCTTGACCAAGTAGATGCATGCGATCTTGATCATCATATCTTATCATTGAAAATTCACATTTCATATATTCAGTCTTGCTCTGACTTAACATAAGTCCTTTAGACTCCAAAGTGCTTCTCCACAATTCAAAATTTCTATTAACATGATCTTTGATCTCATCAGTAACCACAATATCATCTACAAAAGCATACACCACGACACTTCCTCTTGAATATTAGTTGTTAGTTAATCCATCACTAAGACAAAGAGATAATGTTAGAGTTCAAACTCAATTTTGCTTCTACCTCCTTCCTATCACCAAAAGAATTCAATTCCACTAAAAAAAATTGAATTCTTTCACCACCAATGTAGAAGCTTATGGAGAATTCAAATCCAAATTGAATTCTTTCACCACAAATGTAGAAGCTTATGGAGGCTTGAAGAAACTTATGGAAACTTGAAGAACCTAGAAGAAGATAAGTTGTAATCTTATCCAAATGTGTTGACAAGATTATCTTATATGAGTTGGAAAATGAGTTGGTCAAAGGAGGTGCAAACTAGTGGTTATCATAGGTTGTCAAATTCAATTTAAACTCTTCTATGTTCATCTATATATATGTGTTGTATGCTAGGCATTTTGATGTATGGTGAAAGAAAAGAAAAGTTAGTGAAAAGGAGAAGAAAGTGTTGAAACACTTGTGAGAGAAATTGAGGAGATATTAGTTATAAATACTAATAGAAATTAATGTTGTAATATTTTGTTCTTGTGAAATTTATAATAAAAGCTCTTCTTTTATTGTACTTGTTCTTTTAGTTCATTCCATCTCCAACACTAAGAGTTAAATCTTGGTGTACACCTATGGCCTACCATGATAGGAAAATAACTTTACGTTCCATTACAAGCTTTCACACACGTGGTAGCCCCATCATACATATCCTTGATTGCATTTACAAACTTTAATGATACTTTTTTCTTCTCAATAGTCCACCATAAAACTTTTCTTGAGACCTTATCATATGCTTTCTCGATATATATGAACACCATATGTAATCTTTCTTTTTTTCTCGATACATTTTCATTAATTGTCGCATTAAGTAAATGGCTTCCATGGTACATCTTTCTAGTATAAATCCAAATTGATTTATAGAAACCTTGGTCTCTCTCCTCAAGCGATGTTCAATAACTCTCTCTCACAACTTCATAGTATGACTCATAAGCTTAATATCTCTATAGTTAGAACAATGTTGGATATCTCCCTTGTTTTTGTAAATAGGCACAAACATATTTTTCCTCCAAGCATCAGACATCTTATTTGTATAAAAAATCTTATTGAAAAGATTGCTTAGCCATTTTAGTACCACATCTCTCAAATCTCTCCACACTTTAATAGGGATGTCATCGGGTTCCAAAACTTTATTATTTTTCATCCTCTTTAAATCCTCCTTAACTTCATGTGTATTAATTCCGCGTACAAATCTTCTATTCAGATCATCATAACCGTTATCCAAGTCCACCTCACTTTTATTGTCGTCCTCATTAAAAAGTTTGTTAAAGTAGTTTATCCATTTTCCATTTACATCTTTATTTCTTAGCAAAAGTTTTTGATGTTCATCCTTGATGCATCTAACATGGGTGAGGTCTTTACTCTTCTTATCTCTCATTTTTGCAAGTTTGTATATATATTTTTCACCATCCTTACTCCCAAGATTTTTATATAAATCGGCGAAAACTGTCTCTAGCTCCTTGCACTACTTTTTTTACATTTTTTCTCGCTAATCTAAACATTTGCAAGTTTTCATCATTGGTACTTTTATGCAAAGATTTAAAGCATTCATTCTTTTGTTTTATTGTCACATGTACCTCTTCATTCCACCACCATGTTTCAGAAATCTGTTTCTTTGCCTTTCTCACAACACCTTTCTTCTCATATTTTGAATACACTTAGTCATCTCATTCCAATTTTTTTCAAAGATAATATTATAAATATTTTATACAATGTTATACAAATATAAAGGAAAGAGACAAAAGAAAAGGAGAGGAAAAAATTAGATATCGAAGAAAGGGAGGAGAGGAAGCATATAATACAAAATGCAGAGCTTGAATTTTAAAATAATGGAGTTTCTAAATTTATCTTAAATTTTAAATATTTATTCTTACTTATTACTTTTTAAAATTCATACTAAATCATAATAAAAATTGATACCAACATTAAGAAAATTGATACGAATGCTTCATACTTCCTCAATGCATTCCGGAATTTATCTTATTTAAATTTAAATTTAAATATTAAAAAATACTTTCCTTTTTACTTACATTTCTAAAAATAAATATTGTAATAAATTATATTCATTTAAATTTAAAATATGTCAAAAATATTTTCTCAATTTTCTATTAATTGTTAACAGAAATAATTGTGATATACAATATTGATTTAAATTATATAATTAAATTAAGATTATATATATGATTATGTATTTAGTTTTATTTTGATTAGCCTCATTTTAATTTTAATTTTTTACTAAAATGTATACTATTAAAAATAAAATAATTTTATTTCCGTGTAGTATAGATTTTTATGAAATAATTTGATTTTACACATTATTTTCGTATAATATAGATTTTTATAAATTTTAAAAATAATTTTACTAATACTTTTTGGAGGGAATAAATATGAGACTATCATGTAACATCACTTAGTTTTATTTAATATTATATATTATATAACAAATATTTATTTTAAAATAATTTAATTAAAAAATTAATATAATTATTAATTAATTTGAATCAAATCACTCAATATATATATATATATATATATATATATATATATATATATAAATGTATATCATATTAATTGATTTAAGATTTAATGTTATGATTTATTCTGTTTAATAGAATAAATATAAAATATGCATTAATTAATTAGATTATTTGGAGGGAGAGTAAATATGAAATTATCATGTCCCATAGAATTAAACTTTCTTTTATATATATATATATATATATATATATATATTAGAAAAATTAATTTTTTATATTAAATTGAATAATGAATATGATTATTAAGTTTTACAAATTCAATATTATGTATGCGAAGTGTTCACACGATGAGTTTAGCTTAATTCTTTCATGAGTTATTATAAATTCTCTTATAATTGTCTTTGATTCTTGCCGATAAAAAAAATAATACAATTAACACTTGATAATATATGAGATGAGATTTTATCAAATGAATTTATTGATATAATATATAAATTTTAACATGATAAATAACTAAATTACATATGTATAAATCTAAAACTATGGTACAATTTATAATACATATTTTGAAATAAATTTTAGGAACTAAACCATATTTAAGACTATTTGAATTTATACTTTAAACAGAGTAATTTTTGATAATGTTTTTTTCCCACAAATATGACAAATTTTATGCAGTTATATTATGGAATAAAAATGATGTAAAAATGGTTTTAGTTTTTTTTTTTTTTGAGGAAGTATTCATGGATATCTATGAATACTCACCAATATAAAAAAAAATGTAGATAATTTTATAAACAAGTACCCGATGGATAATAGAATGAGGTTAGACAAATTTTTTTATCTAGGACAAGTAGTGGATAACTGCTACTTGTAATTGTCTTGTCATGTTATCATCCCTAATTTTTTTTGCATGAAGGAATCAACCAAGAGGGAGAAAGCTTTTTTTTGTTGTATTATTGTTGTATATTTAGTTTTTTTCTTCTAAAATTGTGTCTATCATTTTTTCCTATTAGTTGGACTTCATTGGGTTAGGGTTAAACACCACAGGATCACCTCAGCCTAATTAGGTTTGCGTCAAACATGACTACATCATTTGGATCTCATTGGGCTTCAATGGGCCTAACTCAAACATCACTTTACCATATGCTTCATTAGGCTTGGGTCAAACACCATTAGATCACCTAGGCTTCATTGAACCTGTTGGGGATAAACATCACTTGACCACTCAAGCTTCTTTGTGCCTTAGGTTTCTTGATACGAGGTAAACTTGAAACAATTATAGTGTTTGAAGAGGCAAGAACTAAACAATACTTTCTTAGAGCCTGAAGAGGCTTCATTAATAAAGAATACTTATGGGATTTATCGAAAGAAGCAAAATATAAAATACTTGTTTGAGGTTAGAACAAACTTGGAGAAAAAATAATTGTAACAATATGAAACTTAGTTTCCTATAACTATGTGGTTTGGTGAAATACTTGGTATTTTACTAAGGATTAGACATAGTCTCTAAATCATGTGTACCAACAAATCCAATAATACTCAAAAGCACTTATTCCCAAAGATAGATATTTAAGAAAGACAATCAATGTATGAAAAATTAAGAAAGATAGATACAAAGAGGTGATTTATGGAGAATGACAGCACCCAAGGTTACCAATGGCACATATCAATGGAGAAAACTCCATGAACAAACAGAAGATAAGAGCATGAACAGGATAACCCCTACATACCTTAAGATCCACTCACAATATGAAGGAAAAGGAAGGTTGTAACACCCCAATTGAATCACACATGAATGAGAGGGATCCAGAGATTGTACAAGTATATGATTATACAACTGAGAATGACTTAAAGAAATTAATTGGTACTACCTATACCAATAAGATGCATCTACTTTCTATAGCCTATCACATAAGAACTACATAGTTAAGCGTGCTTGACTTAGAGTAGTTATGGGATGAGTGACCTTCTAGGAAGTTTCTCAGAAAACGTGTGTGTGAGGACAAAACATGCTAAAAAATCTTGTGTTGATTTGTGGGGTTAGTCATTGATCCTGGAAGCAGACAAAACTGATTTTTAAGGTCTAAAAAATGGCTTCCTACAGAGGATTCTGACCGGCAAGGATGCTGAGTGAAGTGTCACCACATGAAATGTAGTAGTATGAGAGCCATTGAGAAAATGAAAATTAGGGATGTTACAGAGGTATAGGAAACTAGAATAAAGATCCAGGACAAGAACAAACCTCCAAATCAACCCTGACCAAATGTTCTCCTCCCTCTCTGATGAACTTTACGGCCAGACCAAAAATGGTGTCCCTCTCTCGTGTTTTCTATTTTATGCACATGGTACTAACAATGCTAGGTGGCTTGGTCTAAGAGGCAATAGGGGGTTTGATGTCTCTTGGTTCATGGGGTGCCTTGGCTAGTCATGGAAGTCATGCCTTCTTTGGGTATTTTTGCTTTTGAAAAACTTGCTACAAATTGTTTAAGTAGGATTATGCATAAATGGTAAACTTGTTTTTACCACAATTAGTTAATCTCTAGCTAATTAACATAGATTATTGTGCTAATCACCTAGGTTATTGTGTAATTTTGAATTAATCTTGTTCAATGTTAACTTACACACTATGACCTTATACAGTGCAAATTTGCATGTGTAAGTTCACACTATATAAATTCTACATGGTCCAATTTGTCCTTAATTAAATACTGATTTTTAATAAATGTTGGTCACACAAAATCAATCACACAAATAATTAAATGAGATTTAACTCAAGATTAATTATCTTAGGAAAAAAGCAAAATTAAATTGTGTCTAAACAATATAAGTTTACAAAGTGCAAAACCTTTAATTAAAATTCCACTTAAACTTGTCACATGAAATAACACACATATAATTCAAATTTTTCTTAATCATTTTTCTTAAATTTTCATTACAATTAATTTCAATATCAATTAAGTTTTCACAAAGGACACTAACATAATATTTATTTATAGTTTGAATTGTAAATTTTTAGGGTGTTACAAATAGGCCCATTTAAGATGCATCTCATTCCACTAACTTGGCAGTCCAAAGCCAATTTTGATAGATTTAAATTTAAGTTTAAAAAATTAGATCCAATGTGCTAGAAGGATGAATTTGGGTTACACTCCAAGTCCTGCTAACCTGTGTCCAATATTCTTATAAAATTTATGCTAATAAGAGTTCTTTACTTAATTTATAACATGTTGCATTAGATGATAAGCTGTTATATTTTATATTTTTTTTTCTGAGTATATATTATAAATTGTACCATAGTTTTAGTTTTATGCTTTAATTCCATGATTTATACATTTGTCATGTTAAAATTTATATATTATGTCAACAAAATAAGTTGACACAATCTCATTTCATATATTATTATGTCTTAATTGTATTATTTTTTACTCCTGGCAAAGAACCTTACCATAATTTTGAGTCATATAAGAATTAAGCTAAATTCATCATGTGAACACTTTGCATGTGTAATGTTGAATTTTTAAAACTCAATAATTGTTCGTTATTCAATTTAATAAAAAAAGTAATATATATTAAAATTCGCACAAAGAACAAATTTTGGTTATTGAATCCAAAAATGCATTTTATTGTGTGACAATTACATTGAACCAATCTTTAACATATAACTTGTCTGCATATTAGATTGATTTAGAGGATGTTTGTTTTACAGAATCCTCATGAATTCTCTGAAATATACATTCTCATGTTTGTTATAAATTTTTGATAAATATTTCCATATATTATTGATTCCATGTGAATGTTGTAATTTCCTTTTTTATCACGTTTTCTTACACATGCCCATTAGGAGGGAGTAGGAAAGTAATATTCTCATGATAAGAATATGAAAATTTATTGTCTAATACACATAATTTTCTTTTTTCTTTAAAAATTATTTTCAGAAATATTAAAATGTAACCCAACATACCCGGAAATGATATTCCCATGTCATCTAAGACCAGCTCGTTAGCGGCTCAGCCACATCACTTTGGTTTTACAAATGCTTTGTACATGCAAAAACTTTCAATCTCCTTTCATCTTCATTAACTACAAATTGTTTTTCTTTCACCTCGAAAAAGGGAGAAGAATAGTACGCTCTTATTCAACTTTAAACTAAGCGAACAAAGAAAATCAAAAGGGAAAATAATGTTACTTTTTTTTTTTTGCTCTGCCAAAAATACTTCATTAATAAGACTAGGTACAAGAAATACCCAGCCAATTAACCGCAATAGGCATCAATTACAAATAATAACCCCCAGCGATGGTTACCCTATACTAAGTTTTGTATGATAACTTAATAAATCATAACCAACCTATCGGCCCCCATAAAGAAAACGATTTGCAGTAATGTAATTAATTACAAACACCCACCACCTATCGCCTATCACAGCATAAATGCACATAATTAATTGTCTCCGCCCCACGTAATGATTTTATGAACATTAAACTGGCGACACCAAATAGACAAAGCAAAGTCGATAGTTTTATGAACATCTAGTACAGTGAGGATCATATGAAATCAAAACATTACTACAACCCTAATGCACATTTCCGAACATCAGAAGTAAAATAAAAACCGAGTCCCTCAATTGCGACAAATCCTAGCTGTTGGCATGGTCACGCAAATCGGGGCATACTTTTTCTTGGCTTCCGGGGTTCCTGGTTTAGGCTCATCTGCCACTGCCATCCCAGCAACAGAGCAAACAGCAGCTGCTGCTGCGGCGAACATCAAGTTCCTCCTTCCATTGCTATCATCCCTCTCATAACTGACCTTTTCTGCTTCAACAGCTTTGGCAGCATTCACTACGAATGATCTCCTCTGCGTCGCCACTGCCGACCTGTTGGTGACGGCTGGGCAGCCAAGGATGGAAGCTGTCATGGTGAATGATGCCATTTTTGCAATGCAATCTGAATACTGAACCAAAGAATGGACCAAAGGATGAATATATGGAACTTAAAACACAAACTAGGGCATTGTGGTAGTAGGACCTTGTAATCTTATCTCGTTCATGAAATACCCAATAAGCTATTGCCACGTTGAATAATTGATAATATAATGGAGCCTAGTGGTCCTAGGGCGTTTGTAGATGCTTCATGAAACGCTAATATGAAGGATCAGAAAAATGAGGATTGTACTGGCTTTGACATTTCTGTTTCCTTTAAATAATGCCACGTTGATCTTATCTGATATAGAATAATACAAGCCACCCAACTTTCTTCTAAAGAGATGCTAACACATTAGATATCTCACCAAAATCAACAGTTAAAAAGTAAAAGCCACAAAAAATTGCAGTTTCCTAATTTTTACTTAAAATTTCTACATCGAATGGGTTACATCTCAACTCAGAGTCAATTGACTATAAAAGACTGCAGATCGATTAATATGACATCCTCTTCTCTTGTTCTATATGGTGGAGGCAGCAAACTGTGTATGTTAGCAAAAAGATCGTCGCAACAGCTGAAACCAAGACAGAATCAGGAATTGCTACAAGGGTTTCTTCAAAAAATGATTTAATTGTCTGCATGGTTGAAAAATTCAGTTGGTATTTGAAGCAATGCAACGACAGAGGTATAAAAAGACAGTTACTGTAAACAAAGGAAAGAGACGATTTAAAATTATGTCACAAGATAACTAGACCAGTAAATGATATCTGCATAGTACATAGTTGACCAAACTAGTCCAGATGATAGAAGTACCTTATATAAAAGGGAAAGAAGGAACTAGCTATATCAGTACGTATACATCCCTAATTACCAGACACAGCTGACAAAAGAATACATTTATCATTTCGCCTTGTTTTGGCCATGAACCCCACTCCACTAGCTCAGTATTTACATGGATAATCTCTACATCTTTTTATTTCTATATTTCGTTTTTCGTTCAATTTATTCCTATCTAAGTTAATCTCTAATGTAAAATTGTAACTCATATCAAACATGGGGTCCCCAACAGAATTTTGTCCAAACATTTGGTTGAAAATTTCACTGGAGAATAGTAGAGTACTGCATGACAGACAGTTAAAGGGATAAACGGTTCCTTATGGATAGATCTGCCATGGTGCCTCACCTCCATATAGTAAGAACAAGAATTTATGTGTATATATATATATATATATATATATATATATATATATATATATATATAAATTACAATCTTAGGTCATGTATATATGCATGAGTCAACTAAAATTGTGAAAATTAACAAATTAACAACTAACATTTGTTGATTAAAAAAAAATATAACTAAAACTGTTAGACAGACAGTTCTTGAAATTGGAAGAATAACCAGTAACATGAAAGCATTGTAATTTGTACCTCTGGATAAAGTGATGTTATGATTATTTATTCTAAAACTGTAGGACAATTTGCTAGATTATTACTGAGATAGATTGTAAAACTCGATGACTGTTATATGTCTTGAATTGTGACAGTTCTCTATTAATAGAGTTACTGAGATGCATATAAATAATTGTTGTTATTGTTAAATAATAAGACCGACAGAGTGTGAACTCTAACAAATTATATCTATGGTGTGTGAATTTACATTCTACAATATATGTATATTGTTATTCTATCTATACACGTTGTGATTTTGGTCCGGGGGTGTCCAACCCTCGATAAGTTGTTTGTTATGATTGTTAGATTGTTGTAATTATAGTCGTTATGTTGCTCGATATATTCGTGTGACAAGTGGTTTCTATCGCTTGAGGAGCCAAGATTGGTTCCACAAGAGTAGTATGTAGGCCTGAATCTCGTCTCTTTCTCTTGTTTTTTTTTAAGGAATTTGTTGATATATGTGGCATGAGGGATACACAACAATGCAGTGGCAAAAGTCAAGAGGACTGAATAAAGATAAGGAATTGATGGTTCTATTCCATCTGCGAGAAGGTGAGATTGCATTGAGAAAGTGGATGATGGACAGAGATATCTAGGATATAGTGGGTGAAGAGATTTGAAGAACCTAGGGGAATTAGCGAGTGGTGACTACCTGACATTTTGTGCATTCATTTTGCATGGGAAAATCATAGGCCTCACTTTACTACTCTTAACGGGCTCTGAGACTATGTTTTTTGAGTTGGGAGCTTGGGATTGGTGTACATTGTATCTGTATGTGGTGATCACTCCCGATTGTCATCCACATAATTGTATAAGACCATTAAGACATGGGAGGCTTGGCGGCAAAGGTTGGGCCCTACTATGTGACAAGTGTGCTAGTTATCCGCTTAGGATCTCAAGAGTTTTGTTTGCCCTGAAAAACAACATGTAGTGGTTAAGTAGGTTGTATTTCCTTATTTTCTTGTTTGTGACATTTTGAGGAGCGAAAGACTTACCCCTACAAGCAACAACTTTCTGGTATCGATGACGTCGAGGACGTTGGTTCCCCATGTGAGCCTGGCATAGTTCACAAAGGGAATAGATATGGCCATGTGAGGTAACACATACTACATGTTATACATGCACACCTGGGTACATGTGGTGCCAGAAGAATATCTAGATGTGACGCCTGCTATTGAAGATTATACTCTAAACTACTACATTTCGTAGGGATTTTCATATTCTTCAAAGCTTTGTTACTATGAAGACGTTTGTCTATACTTTGGGCTTGAGGAGTCTCATCATGGCTTGGAGTTTAGGTTGACTTCAGTGGGGTACAATGAACTAGGCAACGTTCTTAGTTACCGCATGGAGCCAACGAGCATAGCTGAAGTTATCTAGGATAAAGGAGACCATTTTGATATGATGTCCAAGGAGATTAAGGAGTACAAAGAAGTATTGTGGCAGTTAGAACCTTCATCCGAGGAGGAGTATAACGATCTTCCTAAGGACGTGTCTTAGTTATTGTTCAGTAGTTCGAGTGAAAATATTTTGTTGTAGCAATTATGTATAACTTATTTCACTTTGAGACACTTATGGGTTGTATCCATATTTATTTTTCTGTGACACTACTTATGTTACATTATTTATGCATGGAGACTACGTTATTTTATACATGTACTTATTTAATTCGATGTAAAAATTTATAGTTTATATATATATATATATATATATATATTATCAAACTGGAAGTAGAAATTAAAATTAATTAGTGTTACGTATTTCAAAAATAAATTAAATAAAAAAATTCAAACAATATCTTTAAACTAAAAATTGATGTATTATAAAGTCAATTAAGAACTGACCACACTAATAATAGATCCCTATCAAAATAATAATAAGAATAATAACTCTTTGATAAAGTAACAAATGCTAAGAACTTGCCACTTTCCAACTTGTTAATAAAAAGAAAAGAAATTATGTAAGGTATAAGAGTTGATGAGGACAAAATAAACAAAGTAAGAAATCTTAATAATTCAGTATCGGTTATGCAAATTTTGATCCATTTGTAACACCTTAATATATATATTCATATTCAATGACGACTCTTGTTGTTAGTAATGATTTCTAATCTCATGACATTTTTCTTGATTCATCCATTGATAGTAGAGTTTCTACACTTGTCTTATAACCAATTAATTTTCATAATATAATTTGTCCACACTTCACATGGCACATTTTGAAAATCACCTCAATATATGCACAACAATTTTTTTCTTCTGCAATATAATATATAATCAATTAAAATCTAAGAACCTTTTATTTAGCTAACCTAATATGAAAAAATCTTACTTAGCTTGAGAACTTAAGTCTTAATTAACCTTTCTTCTACTTTAGAATCCAAGAAAATTAAAAGATAAGTTTTCTCTCATCAAAGTGCGATTTTATAGCCTTGGCCTCTTTAATCTTTTTAGTTTATTTGCTTGATGTTTTGCTTCTTGGTCATTTAGATTTTTAAGCACCTCAAGATAAAAACTAAGTTAAAAAGATTGAGAATCTAATTAAGGTTTAAAGTGATTGTAGAACTCACTTTTTCCCTCAAGGATTTTCATTTAAGTTTATTTGCTATTTATAGGTAGCATAGTGATTAAAGTGAATGTATTGGGAGACCATCATTAGGCAATATAAGTGCCGCTTCCTAGGTTCATTATACTTGGATTTGGTCTTTGCAAGTGGGCCTTGCCTTCAAAATGTTTGTGCATTGGTTCTTCAATTATGATTTATTAGACTGGATTCTTAGTTCATTTGACTTGATTATGTGATTATATAAGTTTAGAGATATAAGATAAATCAGATGATTAAAGGATAAGAAAAAAGAGAAAAGGTTGCAGATACGATCTTCTCTATATGAATAAAACTAATATTTGTTGATAAAAAAGGATTGAGATAAGTTATTAAGGTTTTGGTCACTAATCTACATTTTCAGAAATGTAATTATTTTATAATAATAAATAAATAAAAAGCAAAGACAAACTCATGGCCCTATCTAGGTTTTATGTTTTATGTTTTTTTTTTCATTGTAGGTTTAGGATTGCTAATATGATAGTTTTGAGCGTGTGTCTGATTTACCATTGTTTATTTGTCGAGCACTATTGTAATACTCTTTTTTAGCATGATTTTTACTTGTACAAGTGTTGGACATTTTTAATGAATGAGTTATTGACTAAAAAAATACAAAATTTTAAGGTTTCATTAAGAAAGGTACGTTTCTTATTTTTAAGTTTCGGTACATACTACAAATACAATTTCAGATCCAATTGAAACAAAATAAAAAAGTTCAAGAACCTAACTAGAACTTTGATAAAATGTCAATGACTAGAAAAATAATTAAACCTATTTTCTATAACAAAAATATTCATTTCATAATTTTTTCTCCCTTATAACAACATCATCAAAACAGGCCGAACACAAACGACCCATTTCCCCGAATGCCCAATGCTATCTATGACCCGGATAATATTATCGTTACCTTAACCGAAACATGTGGCAGAGGATAACTACCTCAACCATACCCAAAACCTCTCTCTCGAAACACTCATCACACTCACACAATAATCATAACCATACCATACCACAGCCATGGCCACTCTAAGCTTCAACCCTGTTAGATTAAAATCCCCAACGTTCAAACATTCGAAACTCACAACTCCATCAAAATCCATCACAATCCCATGCACCACTCCCTCCAACAGCCACCCCAGACTGCTCCACTTCCGACCCCGCTCGGTGTCCGAAAGCACCCAGAAAGAAGCACCCGAAGCGGTTATCGGAAAAGAAGAAGAAGAAGATGACCCATCTGCGGAAATGAGCTACGTGGACCCAGAAACTGACCCTGAGAGCATCACTGAGTGGGAGCTGGACTTCTGCTCCAGGCCCATTCTCGACGCCAGAGGGAAGAAGATTTGGGAGTTAGTTGTGTGCGACAAGACGCTGTCGTTGCAGTACACCAAGTATTTCCCTAACAATGTCATTAACAGCATTACGCTGAAGGATGCTATTGTTGCCGTTAGTGACGAGTTGGATGTCCCGTTACCCAGAAACATTCGCTTCTTTAGGTAATGCTTATTAGTGTTGTGTTGTGTTGTTAGTAACAACAGAATAAACCATCAACTTAGTCCATCAAGTATCATCTTATCTCCTAAGTAGTCAGTATTTAATATCCATCAATCTAGTCGCTGGATGGTAGATAGGTGGTTTCCTTAAACATGTTCACTGGGTTTGATCTCTTGGTTGTGCTTATGGAAAAGACTTTATTGGGAGAGGACGAGAGGCAAAACCCACTTTGGTGATCTCTATGCCTCACGGGATTAGTCTCTATATTGTTAAATTTTACTAACATTGAGGGACTAATTTGAAGAATTTTTCAATACTTGAGAGACTATGTAGTATGATTGATTTCTAATACTTTAGGGAGTACTAGTACTACCTATGTAATTTCATTAGTTTAAGGAATACTTAGGAAAGAGGGTCCTGATACTTCAGGACCAAATTGATGTTTTATTTGTTAGTAACGTCTTGGACCAATGTTGGTTAACTGTTTTGCTGCTTTATAGGTCGCAGATGCAGACAATTATTACAAATGCGTGTAATGAGCTTCGCATAAGGCCTGTTCCTAGTAAACGGGTATGTATGGAAAAATTACTTTACGGTCTAGAACCACACTTGTCCATGCTCTCGGCTAATCTCTGCGTGACACACGACCGAGTTTTATTAACTTTTTCTCGTAAATTGAGAAAATTGTTACAAGATTGACTAGGACTATAGAGACATGATGGTCCCTGACCAATGACCATACAATAATCTTTTTGTATGTATGGTTTCAAATTCAACTTTTACTGTGGAGGCTGCGAAATTTCATTGCTTAGGATTTTTAGTTGGTTTAGTTTGATGAATGAAACCTTATTTTTCAATGAACATGCATGATCTTATAATGATACCTTAACTTGTCTGTAAGGTGAAGGTGCTTATAATAGGTTTCATACCACGGAATGTGACATATGAAAGGGAGGAGGAAGTAGTTGTTAGTGTTTGGTTTACACTGGAATCCAATGGTGAGTGGAACGGAATGGAAGGAAATGGAGTGGAATAAAATTTTCATTTTTTTGTTAGGATATTTTTACGGTGGAACTGTGAAAAAAGAAGAAGAGGGGTTTCATTTAATTTCATATCTCAAATTTGAGGGGAAGAAAAAAAAAGCTTAGAGAGGTATTGGATGGAATGGAATGGAATGCATTTCATTGAATTCTATTCCACTCCCTGATTTCCATCCTATTTTAAATAATCCAAACAATGGAACCTCGTACATTCCATCCATTTCCTTCAATCCAAACATTTAAAGTTAGAGCATGTAAAAGCTTCGTTTTTTTCCCCTTGTTTCTTTTTCCATATTAAATTGTGGTGTTTTTTTTTTTTTTTTGTTGATTATGGGACAGGCCAAAAAACATGTTATTGACTTAATCACTTTTGGTAGAGAAATAAACGTGAGGGGAACAATAAAGAGTTGACATTTACAACATGTTGAATACGGTTATTTTACTTTCGGATTCATGTTATATATATGCCAATGTTTGATCCAAATAATTGCAAAGCGCACACATTTATATTGGCATTCTATGTTATTATATCAAACTGAACTGCACAGGGCTCATTTGATTTAGCATATATAGCTCTATAAAGACCTGAGTGCCTTCCGAAATTCCAATTTAACAATGAAGTAATAAGAGTTATGCAGAAGCTTTTGAATGTTTCAAGATGCACTTGGTTAGTTAGTTACACAAACTAAAAGATTGAGATTTAAGATCTTTTGGTTACTCCATTGCCAGAACTGCTCGCACAAGGATCCCATTGCAGTATCTCTAAAATGTTTCATGATGCTTTTTATTTTCTTCTCACTCCGTTTGGTGATTGATAATTCATTTATATTGTTCAAATAGCCCAGTATGGTCTTAATGCAAGTTTTCCCATATTAATGGCACCCCTTGGATGCATGGTATATGTAAGTTGAAATGCCTTTGTTACTTGCGTGCATAAAATGAGAAAATAGAATTTTCATGGTATATAGTTAGCATTATATTTTAATGTAATGATTCACTGAGTTCAGATATCCATGTCAGAGGTGCCCCAGCATATATTTTATATGGTTCATCTGATCCTTTTTCAGTGCGTGTCAATAATTCTATGGCTAGAGGAGCGCTATGAGACCGTATATAAAAAACATCCTGGATTTAAAGAAGGATCCAAACCTCTTTTGGCACTTGATAATCCTTTTCCCACGGAACTTCCTGACATTCTTTATGGGGAAAGATGGGCATTTGTCCAATTACCTTACTCAGGTATAGAAGCAGAAACTTTCATGCAATTTGTTTCACTATACCTTGACAAATGAATGATAGCATTCTCTTTCTCTCTCTTCTGATAGTCAGGGTCTAAGGCACATGTTATTCATTTTATTTATCAATGTTGTTACTTTGCTTATACTATTTTATACTTTAGGTACTAGCAAAGTTACATAGATTATATTGGTCTCATCCCTCGATTTTTCTAGTACATGATGATTAACATGTATGTTTAATGCTTTAAATTGCTCTCCTAGGATATACCTCTAACTTTCAATAACCTATTTTAAAGCTGTTCGAGAGGAGATATCGACCTTTGAGAGAGGAGTTTGTGGTTCTGGGCTAGATCTTGATTTATTGGGTCTTGACATTGATGACAAGACATTGATCCCAGGACTGTCTGTTGCGTCTTCTAATGCTACAGCATTGGCAGGTACAGAACTGCAATTTTTTCATAAATTCTTCTTATATATTTCATCTTGTATCCCTCACAACAGACTCTTCGTATGTTTCATTAAGAACTGCCTAGGTTTAAAATGCTTTGATGAATGAAGTCAGTTATTTAAAGAGTTAGTGACAATCTGTCTGATCTCGTATCAAGCAATTTGATATGCTACCAATATATGTTGAAAGATACCATTAAGGTTTTGTTTAGAATAAGCTCCTCATATGTTAAAATCAACTTATGTACTTCTACTGTTATCGAGGCCCGCTCTCTCATCTAACTTCAAAAGCTAATGTGCATAAGTATTTATGAAGAAGTGTATCCAAATTAGGTCATAGATTTCCGCTACTTGAGTCACGATGCATAGATAGGTCCATATTAAAGCCATATACAAGAAGGTTGTTGAATAATTAAAACCTGTTTTGACTCTAGAACTCAAACAGTATGCAACAGCACAGAACTGCAAATACTGATGATGTTACCCTACACTTTAAATGCACTGGAGTATATCCAGTTTTACAAATATATTGAACAATTTGCTAGCTAAGCAAAAATATGGTCCTCACATATACAGTAATTAGAGTTCGGAGCATAGTTTGGTCTATCAGCATGTCGACAAAGAATCTGGATTGGGGTCCTCAGTAAGATATGTGGACAACTAAGACTAAGGTAGTGTTTAGCCTAGCTTTTTTGGCCTTTTCTCCTTAAATGTAAAACCTCTATTTATCTTCTATTATGCTTTTGAGGCTTTTGTTCATTAAAAAGAGCTATTTTTATTTTTTAAGAGCTTTCTAGAATTAGATTTGACTAAACTCCTATTAAAGAGAAGTAAAGCCTAAGAACGGTAACTGATGCGTAAAAATAGTGCTCGCAGAAGGGTAAGTGTATCATACGCAATAGTAATAGTGACTAAAAGTTTGGTTATCGAATTCTAGAGACCAATTGTATTCCCAAATAATCAAAATTATTAAACTAAACAGTTGAGATGATTAAAAAGAAGATTTAACTATTTTTGTGGTTTTTGGTTTTTTAAAAGAAAACAAATAAACGATTGCAAAAGAGAGATTTAAGTGATAGTAAAATGACCAGGAATTATGATTCACTAGTACTAGTTTTCCCCTAATCTCAATTCTAATGAAGTTCAGAGATTTAAGTGATAGTAAAACGACTAGGAATTATGATTCACTAGTAGTAGTTTTTCCCTAATCTCAATTCTAATGAAGTTCCTCCTACAATTAGTTGTTGATTTTCAAAGTCAACGAAAGCCTATGATCAAAGATTAACAAATCTATCAGATATTATCCAAACAGTTTGATCATGCAATTTGGTGTAAAACATTCTCCACCTAGGTCTACCAAATATACGTAGATGATCACCACCATACATTCGATTAAGCATATGATGGATCAATTCCCAATTAAACAATAAGGAAAAGGTACAAAATTGATTAACATAAAAACATTAAGGAATTTCATTAAGAACAGAGAAAGGGGTACAATTAAACTGTTACATCATAACTCCCGGACAAGGGTGACTAGCCGCTCATGGTTGAAGCAAAATTAGAAAGCCTATAAGAAATTAGCTTAGATATACCACAAGGGAACAACAATGATCATGATCTATCCTTGGAGTGTTGCCTTTGTCTTACAATCCTCAAAAGTGTTTTCTAATTCAAAAAATATGATAAAAGGTTCTTTTTACAGATTTTAAAACCCTTATTTATAGCTTCCTAAGATAACATACTCGTCTGAAACGCACTACAATTGTGGTAAACTCTACCATGACCATTGTCTGAAACTTTTGACGCTGAAGCTCTAGGATGTGATCAATTGATTATGGTCGTCATGATTTGACTATGGCCGTAGTGAGTTGATTACAATTGTCGTTGGAATACTGACGTTTTTTGCAGATGGGCATTGTCATCTCACCATGGCCATTATGCTCACCACGACCATGTTGGATGCACTACGACTGTGGTCAAATCTTCATGTAAAAGTGCAAATTTTCACTTAATTGAGCAGCTATACTTTTACCAGACAAAATCAACACCCACACGTGTGTTTTCACGAAAATGCATACAAATGACACAAAAACTCACAAAATATCACCCCAGAAATGGTTTATTAGTAACTTAATAGATTATGTATATTTGATGTTAACTTAGTGGATATTCTTAAATATGAGTGGATAGCAGAATGCCAACTTGGTTCACCAAGCAATTGAAACCTAAATACCTGGTTTATCTACTACTATTGTAAGTTTTTTGCTATCTTGATGCTGAAAAACTTTTGCATAATTGATGACTTGATGTGCTATATCATCACTAGGATGTCTTTTACAATTGTAAATATCTTTTATTCAGGAAACTTGTTTTCAAATTTCTAAAAAGTCTCACAATTTATTGTTGGTGGCAGCTTTGATAAATGGATTGGAGGTTTGCGCGGTGGAAGCGGACACTGCTCGTGCTCGCCTGATTCTTTCTAGTGGAATTTCCACTCGGTATATATATTCCACCTATAAGAAAACTCCTGAGACAACTAGTGAAGCTGAAGCTTGGGAAGCTGCTAAGAAAGTTTGTGGAGGTTTGCATTTCCTTGCAGTCCAACCAGACTTGGATTCTGAAGATTGTGTTGGCTTCTTTCTTTTACTAGACTTGCCATTTCCACCTGTATGATCGTACAAATTATCATGATTGAGTTGAATCTTCACTGAACAAAAATATTATAATAGAGAATATTAGATTACTGAGGTTTTTCTTTGACCCCAAAAATCATATTATACCCAAAGGGACCACCTCATTTTTTGCAATTACCTTTCTCAACCTTTTACTAAATTATAACACTGCTCTTGTTAAGCTTGGAGAATATCCAACCAATTAAAGTTTAATATTAAAAAAAAGGAAGGTAAGGTCAACTTATTATTGATTTATTTTGCTTTTTTTCTTTTCCAAATCATTTATTATTCAAAGCATATACATCAAATATTGGACTCTTTTCACTTCAACATAGGTTGTTGCATTAGTAGGCTGACAATTACTTAATACTCTGCTATTTCCTTGGTGCACCCTATTGGAAATAATAAAGGACCTGGATGGACTTTTTTATCCTTGTTAGTTCTAGTCTGAGGTTCCCAGCGTCGCAGCACCCCATTCAGTTTTGCTCCTTTCTTAATCTTGCCCCAATTCTCCATAGTAACCCTAATGTCGCCACACCCATTCTCCCTTCTGTTTGTTTCGCGCATCGCACCCCAAAGGCCATTGAAGTGTGACCTACGTTGATAGTAGAGAGCAATTGTATGCCTCTGCAACCTTCCCCATTGAAGCCACCACGACAAGTGAATGTTTGGTTAGCTCGCAACCTTCATTGTTTATGATGTTACATATTAAGCAATTAGTAATGCAAATACATTACATATTGGTCAATCCATAAGGCATTGGTTATCTCCATAAATTATTACTTCCTCTATCTCTATTTATAAGTAAAAGATATAGTTGACTAAATTACATTTATTAAAGAAATTAGTTAATTTAGGTATTATCATTAAATTTATCTTTAACTGTATTATTTTTTCAAATTTGTCCTTAATATTAATGGGAGCTTATTTATCTTCTCCAATATTCATGAGAGAAAAAGTGACAATTTAAAGTAGCATAGTTATAGATTAAAATAAATAAGGGTATTTTAGTAAAATAAAAATTAATCCACAAGAGAGATAAAATGAAGTCTTATAATAAGGACAAAAAATTGTTGACTATATCTTATAAATAAGGATGGAGAGTAATAATTTTTTAAATAAATTTACAATAATTAAAATAACCTTGGATCACAATGTATATACTTTTATAGAAATTTAAAATAAAATTTATATGGTAAAAATATTTCTACTATTATTACCAATTTTAATATAATTTTATATTTAAATTTTTTTATTTGTTATAAATTTTAATTATATGGAAAAGTATTTGTGTTGAATATTTTGCAAGCCAAACTAAAATACTAGTTACGGATAGTGACTAATGACTTTCCTTTAGAATTAAAAGTTTAAATTTTGAGTATAACTAAATTAATTTGCCTAGTTTTTTTGAAGAAAAATCTTTTTTTAAAGCTCCTAAATCATTGACGTCATTGTCACAACCACCATTGACTGTCGACACCAACACTTTCATTACCATCATCATCACCACCGATACTATTGACATTATGACTATCACCATTGCCACCATCGCCACTGATACTACTGACATTATGACTACTACCACCACCACAACCATTGTCATCAATACTATTGACATTATGACTACCACTACCACCTCCACAATCATTTCTACCACCATCACCACCATCTCTACTGCCACTACAATCGCAACACCACTGGTATCTCTATCATTGTTGCTATTGACACTATTACCATCACCATTGTTATCACCTCACATAAAAACACTCTTAAATTAATTTTATCATAATATGAAACTTTCAAAATGAGTTTATTTTGAAACTAATCATATTTTTTAAATTATTTTTAAAATTTTTTGAAACTAAAATTTAAAATTGATTGTTATTTTAAAAAAATTTCAGAACTCAAACAAAAAAAGACCTAGTGAGTTGGGTTAAAAGAAAAACGAAACAATTAATTTTTCATCTTTTTAAATGTGGATTAAAAAAAGATCCTGGAAACCAAAATACTACCGAGCTCATATAGATTTTTTAAAAAAACAAATTATCTTAAAATGAAGAAGAAATATAAACCTTGTTAAATTGAAATAATCGCAATTAACCATATGATACACAGAAAATTAACAAGACACATATTGTGTTCGTCATCATGTAACTTCCCTAGTGATAATCATGGTTTTTCATTTAAAGATAGTATCCACATTTGAAAATTAGCAAATTTGAAAGCTAGCTAATCATCTCATATTGTATTATTACTACAAGATTGTTTTTATCTTTATTGTAACAATAATACAATATGTTTTTATCTTTCCCACTGATAAAAAAAATATCATTTAATTTGTAACAATATATAAAACTGAAAGCTCATATTCGAATTAATGACGGGGTCTTAAGAGATTGGGATTATGTTTCAGGAAATAAAAAATTTATAAGAATATATTTCTTTTTTTATACTCATAAAATAAATATATAAATTTTCGACTTTCTAATAATTTAGTTATAATCTATACTTACCACTCGACTTTTTTTTTTTTTACTTTCTCTTCAAAATTAGAGAGGTCTGTCTTTCTGTTTCAGTCTATCATTAATAGTGTTTAAAAAAAAATCTCCACAATCTATAAGCAATAATTCAAATTTAAGATAAGCTTTTTTTTATTATTATTCCCAATTTGTTTTTATCCGTTATTGTTATCTTAAATTTTAAACCCCCAAACTGCAACTTGGGTTCTACCTCAATATTTGTCCTCCTTCCTCAATCAACAACCACACCACCCACCAACCAACCAACGTTCTTTGTGTCTTTCTTGATTAATTTCTTCTTGTTAATTCCATGGACGAATACCACTGTTGTGCATACCCGCACATCTCCGCCTCCGATTTCACGTCAGAAACTCCATTTTGTCCTGATGATCAACGCTTCAGTGTAGAGGTTGCGTACACGAACATGCATGTTTTGAATGCCCGCGAATTCGAAACTTCTGACAGTACCGCTCATCACAAGTTTTCAAACATCTCAAAGGACGAAATAATGCAAGAAACCACGATTGTGTCTTGGCTTTCCAGCATGGGTGTCCCTAGCAACGGTCACAGGTCTGTCTTTTTTAATTTATCGGGGATCGAACCCGCCACCTTTTTTCTCTTTCTTTTCTTTCTTAACCATCTAATTCACCTTATATCTCTAACACTCGCAGCTGTGTGCTGGCAAAGGTGTTACAATGTGCGCGTGGCATGGCTAGTGATAGGATTCCCACAAAGGTTCTATCTATGCGTGTGGATGTGACTATCACTCAACCCAGTGATGATTTTGAAGACGAAGACGATGAAGAGAATGAAGATGAAGATCATGCGTTGGTGTGGGCCGCGAGAAAGTTCCAACACGTTGAGGGGTTGGAGATGGTTGAAGAACAAGGAGGGTCTAAAAGGTGTGCGATTTGTCTCGAGGATTTTCTTGTTGGTGTTCGCATGCCTTGTTTGCACATGTTTCATCAAAACTGCATCGGTGGGTGGTTGCAAATTGGCAATCCTTGCCCCTTGTGTCGGTTTAAGATGCCTCCTCAAATGGGATGATCCATGTTAATGATATCTCTATCCACTGTGATCGATACAATGATTCACAAGAATTGAACTTCACGAGTATCGATTCTAACAATTGTACTTCTCTCTTTTTGGTTTCAGTGGGTACTTATATATATTAAATCTGTGCTTTTTTTTAGTGTTCATGTCACCTAGGTTTTTGAATAGATTTGATTCAACTGTGATTATATTGTAACTTTTAAACTCCCATAGTAAATTACTAGCTATTAGGTTCTGTTTAATAGTGGAGAATTTAAATAATTTTGTATTCAAATATTATTGTCGTTGCTAGTAAATGGAAGCTCACTCTAGCAGAAAAAAAAAATTCCTTTCATCTAACGATATTGAATAGTGTGTATCTATAAATTTCTTCCTTTAAGAAGCAATGAAGTGTGCCACTCTTTTTAAGCAAAAATACAAATACGTCCTTAATAGGAGAATTTAATAGGAGAATTTAATTACAATTGTGATATTTTAATGGGAGGATTATTAAGATATGTGATTCAAGAAAGGGAATGATGAAAAACTAACATGAGAAATCAGAGCTGTACTAGGCCCAATTGCATTTTTGAAGTATCAGTGTTAAATGCAAAAACTATAGAGTTTACTAGTTCTAGACTAATGAAAGGGGGAAAGAAGAAAAATAGAAACACATTCGTGGCCTCGACTAATGTTATTTCGTTATCTTTTGCTAATAAAAGGAAAGAAAATAGAATATCTTGAAAATTTTGGATCTGTGTTGTTGGATTTGGAAGAATTATAAAATATATGAAATGGATCTAAACAAAATGGGCCCTATAAGGCTCAAATAAGAGAAAATAAAGAAAAAGGCAAAACAGATTTTGACTCACTGCCAAAATTAATTTGGTTAATGTTATTATTATTCAGTAAAAGAAAGAAAAGGGTATACAAAAATGTGGCAAAACTACAGTGGAAAAATCAAGAGCAATTATTCCTAAAACCATTTGTTTGAACAAAAATATTAAATAAAAGAGAAAAAATTGCATTGGATGTTGTTCAGGAAAGAGTGAGAATAATTGTTTAAGGCACATTTAAATATGTGTAGGGAATCATTTTTGTAAAGAATGCTTATGAGAATGCAGTAAATTAGCGCTAGGGATGAAGTGGAACATTTGTGATTTATCCATTTTTCCGGTTCATAATTCACAACCCACATAAGCCTTGATATCCTCATCAATAGAGCTCCTCTATTGTCTCCTGAAACAAAGCTATGAATCACAGCCACTGGAAAAGCTTTGGTGACAATTAATTACTCATTAACAAAACAAAACAAGAAGGAAAAAATGTTGTCCCTGGTCATCAAGGCTGTGAAGAACAAGAAATTACAAAAAGCAAAATCATCTAGAGAAAAAAAAAAGAAAAAGAAAGTAGGAACAATAAACTTTTTTGGCTTGTCAAAATGGCTTTCGGCTTGCCAATGATGGCCATGGAGCCAACTGTGTGTGGAGACAAGTTAGGCAACCTCATATTGGAAGTAGCTAAAAACTTTGTTATATACATTGGGATGGTGATTGCGTGCAATGGGTTACATCTTCTACTGAAGCCTTAAACAACCACGCATTACTTCAGACATAGTTGTGAGCTTTCTTTGTCTCCAACTGATTTAATTAGCAATGAAAGGAGATATAAGATGGACTGGATGGTTTTTTCTTTCACATATATTATAATTTGTACATGCAAAGGTCTAGCCACAAACTACCAAATAAACTCGTGCTCTGCACGGTGAAGAAAATAGTAAAAGAGAATGGGTCTGGAATGAACCAACAAGAAGAAGTTATCGTAAAAATGGAGAATGTATAGATTCAATATTTATAGAGATGATGTTGTAGATTTCAGAAAAGAAGTCACACGTATATAACTTTAATGTTATGTTTTTCTTTTTTGTTAAATGAAACAATTCATATTCTCTATGTTCAAGACGGTGTGTTGTTGGTGACTTCAATTAGGTGAGGTGTTTGGAGGAAAGAAAAGATGGAAGCAATATGCCGGTTGGAGGAAGAGATATGGATACATTCAATTCCTTTATAGGACAAATGGGATTGGAAGATATTCCTATGGTGGGGAGGAGATACACACGTATCAGTCAAATGGGCACGCCAAGAGTGTTAGGATAAACGTTTAAATAAATATTATTTTATGTAGTTTGAATTTTAAAAGGAGTAATATGGGTAGATAAGATATGAGGAAAGATAAGGAGAGAGAGATATTATAGAAAGATATTAGGAAAGATATTGTTTAGATTTGAATTTGAATGTTTTAGGTTTAGGGTTTTGTTGTTTATAAATAACACATTATGTAAAGAGTTATGTGTGGCTTTTGGCAGACTATTATTATCAATAAAGAAAGTTATTCCGCCCCCAGTAAATTAGTGTGTGTTTATGTTTATGTGAGTGCACCAGTGAGTGTGTGTGTGAGAGTGGGCCTAAATATCACAACGAGTGAATTTGTGATATCAAATTGGTATCAGAGCTAGAGAGAATGGAGAGTGGTCCGAGTAGTAGTCTGTCATTACCCCGCCTTACGAAGGCTAATTATGAGAAGTGGAGTATCCAGATGAAGGCTCTGTTGGGAGCTAATGATAGTTGGGAAATTGTCCATGATGGTTTCGAAGAACCACAATCCACGACAGGATATACGGCGGCGCAGAACAAAACGTTGAAGGAGATGCGATTGAAAGACAAAGGTGCATTGTATATGATGCTCCGGGCTATTGATGATTCCGGATTTGAGAAGATTGCCGGCGCAACAACGTCAAAGGAGGCGTGGAACATTCTTGCGAATGTCTACAAGGGAGCTGATCGAGTCAGGCAAGTCAGACTTCAAACTCTCCGAGGAGAGTTGGAGGCAATGAAGATGAAGGAAGGAGAAAGTGTATCCGATTTTGTTACTCGGATTCAGACCGTGGTGAATCAATTAAAGAGAAGCGGAGAGATGCTGCCCGATGCCAGAGTGGTAGAGAAAATTCTGAGGTCTCTCACTGATGACTTCGAGAATGTTGTATGTGCGATTGAGGAGTCAAAGGACCTAGCAACGTTCACCGGTGACGAACTTGCTGGTTCATTGGAGGCTCATGAACAGAGGAAGAAAAAGAAGAAAGAAGAGTCACTGGAGCAAGCACTCCAAACAAAAGTTTCAATCAATGACGAGAAAGTACTTTATTCTCAGAATTTTCGAGGTAGAGGACGAGGCCGAGGTGGACGTGGTTATGACGAGGTGGTAAAGGCCGAGGTCAAGAAGGATGGAACAAGGAGCAGGCTGAATCGAGTCAGCAGAATTGGCGAGGAGGCCGAGGACGTGGAAGAGGCCGACATTCAAATGTAGAATGTTAAATGTGGAAGGTACGGACACTATTCGAGAGAGTGCAACAACTCGGATAGGTGTTACAACTGTGGCCGAGTTGGTCATTTTGCGAAGGACTGCCGAGCCGAGAGAAGAACGAATGAAACTGCAAATTATGCTGCAGAAGAAATAAAAGATGGAGGACTTTTGATGATGGCTGGAGGTGTGGTCAACCAGACAACCGAGATGGAGTGGTTTATAGACACTGGTGCAAGCAATCATATGTGTGGGTACAAGCATTTGTTTAGTAGCTTGAAAGAAATAGAAGCCGGACATGTTTCGTTTGGAGACGCTTCGAAGGTCGGTGTGAAAGGCCGAGGTACAATTAGTTTCTTGCAGAAAGATGGACGAGTTGGACGTATTCAAGATGTGTATTACGTGCCAGAACTCAAAAGTAATATTCTGAGCGTGGGACAACTGATGGAGAAAGGTTACTCGGTTATTATGACAGACCGAGTTCTTCTATTTAAGGAAAAACAAGGGCGACTGATAGCCCGAGTGCAGATGGAAAAGAATAGAATCTTCAAGTTAATCCTGAGAAGTGTGGAGGTTGGCTGTTTGCAAGCCGAGATGAATGATGAAGCATCCTTGTGGCATCGTCGGTTTGGGCACCTTCATTTTGGAGGGCTAGCCGAGATGGTGAATAAGAATTTGGTGGTCGGATTGCCAAGAATGAACTGTGAGAGGAGATTTTGTGAAGATTGTGTGCTGAGCAAACATGCGAGGAGTCCATTTCAGAGGTCGGCCAGATACCGAGCACGGCGACCACTAGAATTGATACATACTGATGTGTGTGGACCTATTACGCCCGGGTCCTTCAGTGGAAAGAGGTATTTTGTTACATTCATAGATGATTTCAGTCGTAAAACTTGGGTGTATTTGCTGGAAGAAAAATCCAAGGTGTTTGAAGTGTTCAGGAGTTTCAAAACGATGATTGAAAATGCAATTGGAAGGAGGATCAAGTCGATACGTTTTGACCGAGGTGGAGAGTACACATCAAATGCGTTTAGAAGATATTGCGAGAAGTATGGCATCAGAAGGTTTCTAACTGCACCATACTCGCCACAGCAAAATGGAGTAGCAGAGAGGAAGAATCAAACCATTCTTGACATGGTGAGATCAATGTTGAAGACGAAGAGTATGCCGAAGGAGTTTTGGGGGGAGGCTGTTCTGTGTGCTGTATATGTACAGAACCGCTGTTCGCATTCCATATTGAATGGAAAGACCCCACAGGAATTATGGACGGGTTAAAAGCCATCGGTGGGCCATTTGAGAGTTTTCGGGAGTGTGACTTATGCACACGTCCCTGATCAGCAAAGAACCAAGTTAGAAGACAAGAGCAGGAAGTATATCTTCATCGGGTATGACGAGAAGACGAAGGGATACAAGCTGTTAGATCCCAGCACCAAAACAGTAATGATAAGCCGAGATGTGAAAGTGAATGAAGACGATGAGTGGAATTGGATCAGTCCATCCGAGATCAAATCAGATCCCGGAAAGATGGTGATAGAAGACGAGAAGGAAGACAGATCACCTAGTTGGATCCCGGCAAGGAGTGTGACAGATGATGAAGACGAGATGAGACGACCCTGGATGAAGAGTTTGCAGGATTTGTACGAGTCAACAAGTGAAGCCCATCTTGTTTGTTTGTTGACAGATTCTGAAGAAATAAGATTTGAAGAAGCAATCCGAGATGAGAAATGGCAAAGTGCCATGGATGAAGAGATCAAGGCTATTGAGCGGAATGATACTTGGGAGTTGGCCGAGCTGCCGAAAGGAAGTCAACCCATTGGAGTCAAATGGGTGTATAAGAAGAAAATGAATGCTGATGGAGAGATAGAGCGATATAAAGCCCGGCTGGTAGCTAAAGGGTATTCGCAAAAGGCAGGAGTAGACTATGATGAGGTGTTCACACCTGTGGCTAGAATGGAGACAATCAGATTGTTGATCTCGCAAGCAGCTCAGTTTGGGTGGCCGATTTATCAGATGGATGTCAAGTCGGCATTTCTGAATGGTGTACTTGAAGAAGAGGTGTATCTCGAACAACCACCGGGATACTTGAAGGGCGGAGAAGAAAAGAAAGTGTTGAGATTGAAGAAAGCTTTGTACGGACTAAAACAGGCACCGAGAGCCTGGAATACCCGCATTGATGCATATTTCAAGGAGGACGGTTTTGAACAGTGTCCCTATGAGCATGCCATATATGTCAAGAAGAAAGGTGATGGTTTATTGCTTGTAGCTTTATATGTTGACGACCTGATTTTCATGGGGAACAGTGAAAAGATGGCACAAGAGTTCAAGAAGAAGATGTCAAGAGAATTTGAGATGACTGATCTTGGTTTGATGAGATATTTTCTCGGTTTGGAAGTTAGACAGGGCGAAGATGGAATTTTTGTCTCTCAGGAGAGTTATGCGAAGGGAATACTGAAGAGGTTCAAGATGGCGGATTGTAACCCGGTTTCAACACCTATGGAACCCAGTACAAAACTTTTGAAGTATGATGGAGGAGAACGAGTTGATCCGAGAAACTATAGAAGTTTGGTCGGATGCTTGAGATACTTGACGTGTACGAGGCCAGATTTGTGTTTAAGTGTTGGAATTATAAGTCGGTTTATGGAAGAGCCGAGCTATTCTCATTGGAAGGCGGCTAAAAGGATTCTAAGGTACATTCAAGGGACGATCACCCAAGGACTTTTCTATTCGAAGTCAGAAAATTACAGATTAAAGGGGTACTCGGACAGTGATTGGTGTGGAGACGTGGACGATAGGAAGAGCACGGCTGGCTATGTATTTTTCATGGGAAACACAGCTTTTGCCTGGATGTCAAAGAAGGAACCAATTGTGACTTTATCAACATGTGAAGCCGAGTACGTTGCGGCATCCTAGTGTGTGTGCCATGCAGTGTGGTTGAGGAATTTGTTGGAGAAGCTGGAGCAAGTTCAGGTCGGTACGACCGAGATCCGGGTAGATAACAAGTCGGCAATTGAGTTAGCGAAGAACCCGGTTAATCACGAGAGAAGCAAGCATATTGATGTCAGGTTTCATTTCATCCGAGATCAAGTGAAAGAGAAGAAGGTGGAGTTGAGTTATGTGACGAGCCGAGAACAAGTTGGAGATATATTCACAAAGCCACTACTGACATTGCTGCTGGAGAATTGCAAGAAGATGATGGGGATGAAGGACGGAAGAAGTATTTAAAGTTTATGGGGGGATTTTGTTAGGATAAACATTTAAATAAATATTATTTTATGTAGTTTGAATTTTAAAAGGAGTAATATGGGTAGATAAGATATGAGGAAAGATAAGGAGAGAGATATTATAGAAAGATATTAGGAAAGATATTGTTTAGATTTGAATTTGAATGTTTTAGGTTTAGGGTTTTGTTGCTTATAAATAGCACATTATGTAAAGAGTTTTGTGCGGCTTTTGGCAGACTATTATTATCAATAAAGAAAGTTATTCCGCCCCCAGTAAATTAGTGTGTGTTTATGTTTGTGTGAGTGCACCAGTGAGTGTGTGTAACGCCCCGTATGCATCCGGTTTGTTAACATTCCATTATATCCATTTTCGCAGCAATTTTCAAAATAAACAATTTGATTTGGAAGCAAAAGAAAATACGACGTCATTATAACATCAGTTGTACATTATACATGGTGAAGTATCAAAATATACATCCTCTGTACACAAATGTACATATAATCCCCTCAGGGTACAAAACCACAAAACAATAGGCATAAGTAACAAAAGAATGGAGCCAACATGCTCTCATCAACTATGTCTAGAGTTTATGTACAATCTATCTCTGTATGGGCCTCTTGCCCTGGGATCTCTCAGCTTCTCCCTGTGTCTCACCTGCAAACATAATCCCCACACACGGGGTGAGATAAAAATCTTAGTAAACTCCGGGTCCTTGGAGGTCTTTCCTCCCCCTGGTTCACTTCTATGCATATAATATCAAAATTGGCATTACAACTAGCCATCACATCTCTCAAGCCATAACAACACATATACATATGTCTCAAGGGTTTATCAGTACCCTTTTTACAAAACACATCAATATCATTTAGCCATCACGGCCCTCAACAATTCACAACATATAACATGTATATTTCAACTCATATACAACATACACAAGATAGATATATTATATTCCTTGAGAAATATCATCTGCAACAGGTATATTCTCCAAGGATTCACTCATATATATAAATATATCTATACTGTATTGCCTGGGAAAAGATCATCTGCAACAGGTATCTTATTCTAGGACTCACTCGGACATATATGGCACTTCCGAGAGAAGCTCATCTGCAACAGGTGCATTCTCTCAGGTTTTATCACATACACAATATTGACCACTTAGAGTTGTTCCACGTAACTCTGGCTCTAAGGGAAGTCCATATTTAGTCCATTCTACTGGCCAGAGAATCTCAATAACCCACAATACACACAACCTCAATTCATATACATCAAGTACATGTTTTCAATCAAAATGGGAATACACAATTTCAATATACATGCATAACTTCATACATTAACCATCACTCCCTCTGGAGAATGGTGGAACACAATCAAGGGAAACACTCCCAAGAACAAAGAGCTTACCTGCTCTCAGCACTGTACCGGCTCTCTCGGATCCGTGGTCACCACCACCAGTGATGTCAGAATCACGCCCTACACAAGAGCATGTAAACATCAATAACGGTCCTCAACCGTTAGAATGATAAAACAAGGCTAATCCTTTTCATTAAACCTCTCTGTTTTTATCTTAAGGTTACTATAACTCATCACCTTACAGGTGACTCATTGATCCTCAACAGGATCTATCTCAGTCTAATCAAGGTACTAGAGTCCCTCTAACGCTCGATATAAGCTAATTCAAAGCATATATTCGCTTAATCTTTCAACAAACCAAGTTAAATACCCATACTGGTCAAGTTTATCAGAACGGCTATTTTAACACATATTCACCGTTTATTTAGCCTCCTGAACATCTTTTGTAAAGGTACTTAGGCTTAAACTCATCATTATATCAACATTCTTCCTACTCATACAGATGTCAGAGTCAAAACTAAACTTTATCAATACTCATGATTCAAAGCTCAAACCTCATCAGAACAACCTCTTGAGCATACTTTTCAACAGAATCCAAGCCTAATTTCTACTCCAACTCGCTCATTTATCCAAATTTCATCATAACTCATCCAGAATCATTTTCACAATTCAATCGATTAAAGATTGAGTTTCTTACCTCTAGACTGTTGAGAAAGGTCAGAGGATAGCTTTTCCAAGCTTGAACGCCTCTGAAATGACTCCTTCCTTCTCAAAATCCAAGCTCTGAGGATATTCCCTAGAGAACAGGATTTCTCCGATTGGCTATCTTTTCGAGAGATTGAAACTAGGATCTAGCTCATCTCGAGGTTCTAATCACTTTCCTAGTTAGTTATCAAGTGTTTAGGTCAAAGGATAAGCGGGTATGAAGCTCTCCAACTCAACAATGGAGGAAAAAGCTTAAGGAAGAAGGGAAACCAGTTTTTTTCCCAAAATTCGTGAAAATCCCTTTATATAGGGTGCCTGCCCGAGATTTGGCGCTCCGGGCGCCATTTTCACGCCTCCAGCACCAAATTCCAGTGAAAAATGACCTTCTGGCCATTTTTGGCGCTCCCAACGCCATTTTCACGCTCTAGGCGCCAAATTCCAGTGCATATGGCGCCCCAGGCGTCAATTTTACGCTCCGGGCGCCACTATTCACCACAGGCCAATTTTATTTTTATTTTTTTTTACAAAAACTTGGGTTATTATAGTGTGTGTGTGTGAGAGTGGGCCTAAATATCACAACGAGTGAATTTGTGATATCAAAGAGTAGGTGAGATTGTTTCCTTGTGTCAAATACCAAGTTAGAGGAATGGCCAAGGTGTACTCAGTATGTGTTGGAGTGGAGCTTTTCATATCATTGTCCTTTGATCTTGAAAAACAAATCTTTGGATTGGGGACCCAAACCTTTTCGTATTGTTAATTGATGGTTGAATGAGAAAGGGTTTGTAGAGGAAGTGGAGAAATGCTAGAATTCATTTGTGGTGGAAGGAACAACTACTTATGTTTTGAAGAAAAAATTGAAGCTTCTAAAACAACATTTGAAGAAGTGGAATCAAGAGAAGTTTGGGAATTTACATCAACAATGTCATGATATGGTGGCCAAAATCAAGTTCCTACATATAAAGGATGAAGTTAATGGTCTAAATGAAAAGGAATTGCAAGGAAGGAGGGTGTATTTGGGGGAATATATGAAGCTTTCAAGGAGGTAGGAATCCTTGTTGTAGCATACATCAAGGGTTTCATGGTTCAAAGAAGGGGATATTAATACAAATTTCGCCCAAACAAAGATCAATTGGAGAAGCAGATCATGGGGTATTAAAGGGATTTGAGTAGGAGAACAACGGGTGGAAGATCCCTCTATGGTGAAGGTGGGTGTTGCGCTCTCGGCAAGTGTACCGGTCGCTCAAGTAATACAGTGAT
>CM023955.1:38361623-38383833 GCA_013407115.1 Glycine latifolia
TCATGCTTCTAATAACTTGGAGAAGAGCATATGCTAGGCGCATATCAGTGGGTGTTATGGGGGTTTTCTAAGAGAAGATTTGTTGAAGAGACTTATGGGAGATCCAATTTAGATGGAGTGAAATTCAAGAGTATTGGGAGAAAGGAAAATGGTATAATGAATGTCATGTATAGTGAGGAGGAGACTAAAGAAGCGGTGTGGGAATATGGTGGGGATAAAAGTCTAGGACCAGATGGATATGATTTCAATTTCATTAGAAAGTTATGGAAAATTTTGAAAAAGGATATCTTTCAAATTATGCACGAGTTTTTGTATTATGTGAAGTTTCCTAGAAGGTCAAATCCATCCTTCTTAGCACTCATCACATCCCTAAAAAGGATAATCCTCGGGACGTGGAGAAATTCAAGCCTATATCCTTAATAGGGTGTATGTATAAGATTGTCTCCAAAGTGCTTGCAAAAAGGTTGAAAGTGGTGCTTGAAGGACTTATTGATGATAAGCAAAGTTTTTTTTTGGGGGGGGGGGGGGGGGGGGGGGTTGGGTGGGGTTTTTTGTTTGGGGGGGGGGGGGGGGGGGGGAGGAATATGTTGGATAATGTATTGATTGCCAATGAGGTGGTAGATGATGCTAAGAGGAGAAATAAATCATGTTTAGTTTTTAAAGTTGATTTTGAGAAGGCATATGATTGTGTTAGCTAGGACTTCTTGATATACATGATGAGGAGGAGGATGGGATTTAATGAGAAGTGGATCAAATGGATGAAAGGATGTTTGAACTTCACTTCTTTCTTAGTTATTGTTAACGGGAGCCCCACATCAGAGTTGAATACACAAAGAGGTTTAAGACAAGGTGATCTAATTGCACCTTTTTTATTCCTTATTGTGGCGGATAGGTTAAATAGATTAATGCGGGAATCTTTGAGATGTAATATGTTTTTGGATATAAGGTGTGGAAAAATCAAGTTGAGGTCTCACTGTTGCAATTTGCGGATGATACCTTATTCTTTTCTGAAGTGAGTAACCAAAACATTATTAGCATTAAGCTATGTTAAGATGTTTTGAGCTTGCGTCAGGCTTGAAAGTGAATTTTCACAAGAGTTATTTGGGAAGTGTTGGTGCGGATGGAGAGTCTATATGTAGATTTGTTGGGATTCTGAACTATGACATGATTACCATTCCTTTTTCTTATCTAGAAATTCCCGTTGGGGCTAATCCTAAAAAATAAGTTATATGGGAAATACTGTTAATGAAGTTTAAAAAGAGGCTTTGTAGGTGGAGACAAAAAGCACTATTCTTAGGGTGACTATAATTAACTATGTTCTTTCTTCTCTTCTTCTCTTATTTTCATCTTTTTTTTAAATCTCGGTGTTGGTGACAAGGAAGATTATAAGGATGCAAAGAAGATTTATTTGGGTAGATAAGGTGGAGAGTAGGAAGACTTCATGGGTTAATTGGGAGACAGTGTGTAAGCCTAAGAGAAGGTTGGGAATAAAAAAATCATTTTTAGGTTTAATGAGGCTCTCATAGCCAAATGAAGGTGGAGGATTGAAATAAACAACAATTCTTTGTGGCATCAGGTGTTGAGATCAAAGTATGGGGATGATTAGAAGAGGTGATTCTATGTGAGGAGGGATTTAGTGGAGATGTGTGGAGTGGGGAGAATAATTCATGGTTTGATAAGAATTTGATTGGGAAGGTTGGCAATGGGAAGAAGATTCTTTTATGGTATCATACTTGGCTAGGTGATGAACCTTTGTCCATAAGACATAAATGGATCTATCTTAACTCCCAACAAAAAGATGAATGCATTGGGGATGTGGGGAGGTGAGAGAATGCAATACGAAGGTGGTGTTTAAAGCAGTGTTATAAAAATTGAACCAATTCGATCGAGAACTGAACACAAAGCCAATTTGATTCCTTAATTAATAATGTTGGAATATTAGTTAATCACATGTAGTGCTAAACGTTAATTGACAATGTATCTTTTCATATCAATTTTAACATAGTTATTTTTCTCTTAAGATCACTTGTAAGCTTCACTTATTTAATAAATTAATAAATATTAAATTAATAAGCATAATATTTAAACATGAATTATTTTAAAGAAATTTTGAGATAATCAAAAGAGTTAAAAGTTAAAATTGGTAGTACGATGATCGAGTCAATGATTATACCTTTTAAATTTTGAATATGTATTTATCAAATTATGCTAGCTATATATGCATTAATCTATGTCCTATTTGCCAACAGGTTGAGGAGAGTGTTGTTCATTCTATGTTCGATTGCAATTTTCATCAAAAAGTGTGGAAAAATTGTTACCGCTGGTTGGGTATCCTAACTTCTCAACCTCTGCATGTCAAACAACATTTTTATCAACATCATTGTGTGTGGCTAGGGAAGATTCAGAACAAGGCATGGAAGACGGTGTGATGCGCTATTCTTTGGTCTCTTTGGTGCCACAGGAACAACATTGTGATTAAGGAAGAAGAAGTGAACATGGACCTGGTGATGGAGCTAATCAAGTACAGATAATGGGCATGGTTAAATGCAAAGTTGAATACCTTTCGGTTTTCTTTTTACGAGTGGTATTCTAACCCATTGTTTTGCCTGAATAGCCTATGATTCATTTGAGATATATGGCTGCAGGATTAGAGGAACATTAGGTGGGGGTCGGGATTTGGTGCAGAGGATGGTAGGAAATGTTACATAGTATGTTATGGGATGGGAATCATATAGAAAGGTATAGATACAGACAGGGTAGTTTATTTACACAAGGTGGTGGTGGGTTTTATGCTATATGCATTTCTTGTATATGACAAGGTACTGCTGGTACCGTAAATAATAGTTAGTTATTTTGCCGTTTCCAAAAAAAATTGTCTTTGTTATTTTCTTAATCAAGTTTGGGCTTCTATTATAAACGAAAATAATCTATTTATAAAAAATCGTAAATAATAAAAAACTTGAATGTTTATTAAGTCGTACTCTTGAAGTATTTTGTCATGCATTTTGTTTTTTTTTTTCACTTTTTGCGTAGTGCAAATTGATACTTAGGTTAAGACCTAAGAGTATGCCTTTGTTCCTTTATAATATTGTTTTTAATTGCTAGACTTCAATTGATTTATAAAGAATTTTTATAATTAAATTTTAAGGTTTGAGATGAAACTTACTGTACATTACACAAAATTAATATCAATTCATTGTTAAGAGTTTCATATATAAAAGATGTAAATAAATTGAAATTGAAAGATTAAATTAAAGCTATCAAGAAAAATAACAAATACTATTATGTAAATACAAAATATATTTTAATAGTCTTATGAGAAGGTCATTGTCAATTATATGTTTGTTAAACCTTTTTGCAGTAATCAAAAAGATCATGATGACGAATTCCCATTATTAATACTTTATGGATTGTTTAGATGTCAATAGCATGGAAAGTTTTAAACTTTGACAGATTCTTTTTATCCAAACAAATGGAAGACAAATATTAAAGAGTTTAAACATTGACAGATTTGATTCATATAAATTGGAACTAAAAGGTATGACGTGAAATGAATATATTGGGGAACATATCCTGCGAAAGTGTTGAACTGAGGTTGAGACCTATGTAATCCTGAAACTTTAGTTCGATATTTATTGTGAGATCTAAAATTAATTATATTCGATAATTTCAGGATGTTTTACTCAGCAAAGAACAAATCTTAATTTGTACATAATGATAAATCTATTTCATTCATCATGAAAACATATCCGAAAGCATATACAAATTAGTGCAACTCACTCATAACGTTCACAATTATCACTTGGAAGTTAAAATCCACAATCAGGTTTCTACAAAGCACACACACCTTCCCTTCCTAGTCATCATCTTCTTCCTCAAAATCAGAATAATCTTCATTAACATCAGAATCATTGTCGCTTTCAGATTCACTCACTACATATGTCGTTTGCCTACGATTGGCCCTCTGGGGCCTAGCTCTTGCTGCTGGTGGTGCGATCTCAACCACCTCCTCTGTGATGCTTGGAGAAGAGTTAGAACCAGCAGAATCACCAGACACGTCTTCACTTACACTTTCATCTTTGTCAGCAGCAGCAACCCTTCCCAACATAGAACTGCTTTTCTTGTTAAATGGAGACGCCCTCATCTTCCTCACTTTCTTCTCAGGTGATATCCCTGTACTCTCCAACATATCAGTTATGAGTTTTTGACCCAATAACTGAGATTGCTTGCCACCTACGTTTCTCTTCCTGGCAGCAGCAGCAGCAGGTGCCTTCTTGGCATTTTGAGCAGCAGGCTTTCTTCCTCCTTTCTTTTTCCCTGCTTCTGGGGCAACTGGCTGCATGATTTCAAAGTCATCGTCGTCCTCCTCCTCAACATTGTGAACTTCATTATCACTATCTGAGTCGTCCAACACTATGGCACTTGACTTCTTTTTTGCAGCACCCCGTCGTTTTGGCGCCTCTTTCTTCTCAGCAGGTGCAGGAGGTTCTTCAGTTTCCATGCCTGTGGAAGTAAATACTAACTTAAGCACTGATACGCATGCTATGTGGGAATTAATTGGAAGATTCAAAACTACAGTGGTCCAAAAATATTTACCCGCTGATATATCACTAGATGCTCCGAAGTTATATGCAGCTAGCCGTTCTTGAAGAGATAGAATTTCATCCTCAGCAACCTGATAACAAGCATAATATGACACGAGTTAGAGCTCAACAACTTGCGCCAAACAACTATACTTGGAAGAAGAGATTTGGCAACTGGCAGACCGGCTGAGTATTCTTCTGGGTATTCTTCTTAGAACCTGCTCTGCCTTTTGCTTTAGTGACTTCGGCAACATTCTCTGGGGAAATAGAGAAAAGTTATAGTCATAATGATATCAAAAATTGGAAGATATACACATAATAGTAGCATAGTAAACATAATTCAGATTTCAGACTTACCGACTTCCATTGAAGAATTATCATTATCTGGCTCAAAATTTTTGGCCTTCTTAGTATACTTCCGTGGTTGTGGTGGCTTCTTAGCTGCTTTTGAAACACCACGATTGGATGTCTTTCTATTTGCTTGACTTGATCTTTTCCGTTCCTCCTCTGCCTCTATGCTATCTATGTCCTGAAATACACAAAACATAATTATTAAAAGATAATAAATCATTATTCTAATATGACTGAAGATTCTGAAATTAAGTAATGTATCCTACATCAAGTTTCTTCTCAAGCTCATCAAGATCCTTCAACCACAGAGAATTTGATGGTGTTGCCTTCAAAATCTCAAACTCCTTTTCTTTTTCAGCTTTCTCTGCTAGCAGCTTCTGAACAGCTTCAAGGGTCAAAGTTCCAATTGACATGGATAACAGATATTCATAGTCACCTCGTTTCGCTCCTTCAACAGTTTCCTGCTCTCTAGTATTGTTGTCATCTTCCTGCTCTTCTTCATCATTTGCCCCAGCAACTTGGGGTTCTGCAGATTTACCTTTCCTTGGCATGGGAGTGAAACCTTTCTGCTGCAGCTCAATCAACAATTCAGCTTTCTTCCTGTTGCTCACAATAATTTCTCCATTCACAACCCCTAATATAAACCTAACTTTGTTGTCCAATATCAGCAGAAGTCGTTCAAGGTTGTTCAGTATATGATTCTGCATGCATACCCAAATTGCATTTCAGTTCACACTAATAGGATTTGGAATCTAAAGACCTGGACCTGCCCATTACCAACACTAAACTCACCTTTCTTCTCTCATAATACTCCAGCCGAAGTGGGAAGAATTCTTCGAGAACTGCACAAGAAATCACATAAAACAGTGAGCGTGGGAAACATTATTTGTTAATTGATATTATTCAAAACTTCACATAATAAAGGTTGTACTTTGTTCTGGATTGTCATATTTCTTAATTTTTCCTTCCGCATCAAATAGATGCATGTTGTTCGTGCTTATAGAGGATGTCAGTTTAAACTTCTTTAGTAGACCCTCTTGCATGATGCCCACTATTTTTTCCAGCCTCATCCTGACTTCTATGTCTACAGTTGCATCATCACCGTTCTGCCTGAAATCCTGCAAAAAGGAAATTTACAAATGAAAATTTGACAGGTTAATTTATTGTGCATATGGTGATGAAATGTTTTTAGGTCAGGTTATTACATCAATTAAAGGATCCTTGACATTAGGTGACCCATCAGTTATAGACTCAAGGAACTGCTTGTAATCTTGTGTCCATTTACGAATAGGCAGCTCAGTGATTCTGAAAGTTTGTTCATTCATTTCCTCCACTGAGCCATTGACTACGTATCCACCTTCCTTCGGGCTTCTCTCAATGGTTCCTTTGAATCCCTTGTACCATGGATCCATTGGCACCATTGTCTCCCCACTCAACAAACGCCTAACATTGGCAATGATGTCCCTTGGATTATAATTGGGAATGTAAGAACTCCAGCCTGTCCCAATTCCTTCACTACCATTGACTAGAACCAATGGTATGACTGGTATGTACCTGTTATAGGCCAAACAACAAAAATTCGAGGAAGTTCGGTACTTACACTAATCATAAACTAAAGAATACTTCATAAAAACAAGGGTAAACAAAATACCAGTTAGGCTCAATACACCTCCCATCCTCATTCAAGTATTCGAGAAGCTTGTCATCATCCTCATGGAAGATGCACCGAGTAATAGTGTTCAGTTCAGTGTAGATGTATCTAGCACTAGCATGATCCTTCCCTCCCTGTAAAAAGAGCAACTTACACAGTAAATACAAGTTACAAAGTAGGTTTTGAATCAAAATCTTATATGCAGATTTATCTCACCAGGTTACGAGTACCAAATTGCCCGTTTGGTTTAAGAAGATTGATGTTGTTGCTACCCACAAAATCCTGTGCCATATTAATAATTGTGCTAGCTAGACTTTGCTCACCATGGTGGTAAGCAGAGTGCTCAGACACGTAACCAATAAACTGGCCTACTTTAATTTCTTTCAACAACTTCTTCTTAAATGAGCAGAAAAGAATCTTCCTTTGACCAGGCTTTAGGCCATCGACCATAGAGGGAATGGATCTTTGAAGATCTGCCCTGGAGTACAATATAAGTTCTTTGTTAACAAAATCCCTGTAGTTTATATATTTGGCCATATGATCACGACAAGTGCCAGGCTGCAAGAACAGGGGTAAATTTTTATTAGCAGATATTCCCTAGGTAAACACTTCACACTCAAATAAAATGAATTTTGTCTGATTGATGAACTTCACACCTCAAAATTACGAATCCAGATCTTCCTATCTTCAGCTTTTTTCTTACTGAATGCCATCTCAATTGCACCTCCATCTTGCTCATCATCCCACACAAAGTCTTTCTTATGCTTATCAAGATCTCGAAAGTACTCTCTCCCTTCCTGAGGAGTACTTGTACCCAAACCCTGTAGAGAAAGAATGGAAACAAAGTAAGCACTCTAAAACTGAACACAGAATGAACTATAAAACAAATTTCAAGGTTTCCCGTGCTTACAACAACAAACCTTATAGTACTTTATCTTCCAACCATTTGCATTGTTCCCTAAGCTTTCTCTCCATGATTCATATTCAGGCATGGAATAAAATGATAATTTTGTCCCATTTGAATGAAAAGCCTGCAGGCAGGGAATTCAAAATATGAAAACCTGAAGTTCTATAAAAAGGATGATGATAACAAAACCATACTAACCCTTATTATGGGAGTGGTAAATTCAACCATAAAAGATGGAACTTTTAGCAGTGATGGCCAGAACGAATGAATGAAGTTTATCAATAGCCCTTTAATGTGGGAACCATCGTGATCCTGAACCACCCAGAAAGTTGAACCATTATAATCTCCGTGAAAGCAAAAGCAATAGACAAAGCAAGACAAAACTACAATATTGATAAATAAACCCACCTGATCAGCCATAATCATCAAATGACCATATCTCAAAGACTTCACACTTGTGTACTCTTTGTTTTGCTGCAGTCCAAGAATCTTCTTTATATTTTGAATTTCTTCATTATCCATTATCTGTTTACTGCTGGCTTCCCGTACATTCAGCAATTTTCCCCTCAATGGAAACACCCCATAATGATCTCGACCCACAACAGAGAGGCCAGCCATCTTCATATATATAAATAAATAATAATGTCACAACTCTAAAATCATTATTAACAGTAGAAGATGTAGCCATGAGAGTGTGAAGAAGAAAAATGAATGAAACTTGGTTATTTGTTAATGAGACAATCATTTTTGAAACTGGCAATTTAAAGAAAATTCGTATAGCACATGTTTCAAAGTAGAAATGCTTTGTAAATGGTGGGCTTTGAATGATCATTGGCTTCTAAATTTTCAATCATAGTTAAAGAATATTATTAGGGTTCGTAGAAATGTATAAAATGGACAAGGGCCTTTCTTTCTAATGACAACTTACAGCAAGGGCCTTAGCAGAATCTCCCTCTGTTAATATCAAGGTGCACTTCTCTGAGTTCCTTCCACCTGCATCATTGGCATCTTCTAGCTTCACAATGCCACGAAGCCTCTGAGTTTTTTGTCCCATCAGATTTTTTCAGATCTTTGCTTTGCTTAAAATCTGCCCACGATAGCAGGGTGTCCACTATACCAGAATTGGCAACTGCAAAAAATGGAACCATGTAAGCTTAAAACACCATTTCTTGTGGCTTGATTTTATCGAGAACAACAAGTAATGTAGCTCAACAAACCTTCCTTCAGCATCGACTCAGGAATATCACATTTAGAACCAAAACTAGCCTGTCTAGTCGTGAGAGTTTCCTTAGTTTGAGAATCAAAAGCAGGGTTGTCAATAAGTGAATTGACAAAAACCCACAAATGATTCTTCACGTTGTGAGCTTTGACATTGGCGTCCTTTTTCTTCTTATTTACTTTATTCATCACAAAGTTTGTAATCTGATTGGTGACGTAATCAACATGAGTCCCACCCTTGATTGTAGCAATGGAATTAACAAAGCTGACCTGGTAAAAACAAATTAACGGTGTGTAAGACAAAAAGATAACAACAATGAACTACCAAGAAGTAACTTTGCTTCAAAAGCTCACTAGTTACCTGTTGAAACTGCCCGTCACTTAGACTCACGCAAATCTCCCACCTTTCACCTACTTTTGCATGAATCCTATTAACATTAACAAAACCAAGTTAGCAATAAAGGAAAGAAAAAAAAAACACAAGCTCCACAAACATTTCATAGAGACAAACCTTGGAAGAGGCACTGGTCTGGATTTCTCCGCTGATTTGAGGTAAAGATCAGCATAGTCACGAAATGATTTCATACGGATAACTTGCCCATTGAGTTCAACCTTAACAGTCTTTCCAAGACACCCAGCCATGTCCACCACACGCTTTTTCATCAAAGCAACGACGTCTTCTTCAAGATAGTCCATCTTAAATTTTTCCAAGTCAGGCTTGAAGGTCACCTTAGTCCAGTTCTCACCAACTTTGCATTTTGTTATCACCGGTTCAGACTTCTTCCCCATGTTGTTGGAGAACACCTTTCAACCACAGCCAATCAATCCCATCAGCAACACCCATAAATATTACAATATCCAGCTTCATATACTTCCACACAAAACTAGTAAATTCCAAATCCCCAAAAAATAAATCAAAGGAAATCAACCAAAGTATCATAAAACCCTGGAAGAATCCTAAATTAACAAATTAACCCCAATTCAAGTAAAAGGGTAACCAGCTTCATATAAAAACTTCTACCTAGAACATGAAAAATTTCAATTACCAAAAATAAAACAAAGTAAAACAATCAAATCAAAGTATCATAAAACCCTAGCAGGATCCTCACTTTAAAAATTTCCTCTAAAATTCAAGCAAAAGTGTAACAAAATATATTAAAAAATAAACTTCAGAATCAACAATTGAAGTATCTAGATTGATTCACTGAAACCAAAAACAATTGCAAAAATTCAAAATTACAGTCGACACAAATTGAGCAAATAAACCGCAAGACAGACCCAAAATTGAACCCAAACCTTGCCACCAATCAGAAAACATAAACAACACCCCAAGAACTAAAGGATCAGCGTGTCGTATCAACCCCTAAAGCAACAATCACTCTAACTGAGAAATACTCCAATTAAATGAGGACTTGAAAACCCTAGAACTGTTCAATTAAACAGAAAGACCCAAACAAACTTTCAGGGAGAAAATGAAGACCTGTTTATACTTCTTCTGACGCTTTCCATCAGCGGTTTCGATGACGAACTCCGTGGAGAAGATGTTGGTGAGCTTGGCACCGTAACCGTTACGTCCGCCGGTAGTCTTCTTCTCGTTGTCGTTGTAGTTGCTGCTGGTGAGGAGGTGGCCGAAGATGAGTTCGGGGACGTAGACCTTCTCTTCCTGGTGGATTTCCACGGGGACGCCGTCGCCGTTGTTGAAGACGGAGACGGTATTGGCCTCGGCGTCGATGGTGACCTTGAGGGCGTCCATGGACGGGTCGCGCTGCTTGTTGTCGGCGGCGTTGACGAGGATCTCGTCGAAGATCTTGTAGAGGCCAGGGACGTAGGAGACAGCGCGGTGCACCATCTCGTCGTTCTCGTACACCCACAATGTCTGCGTGTGTTTCTCGACGGAGCCGACGTAGGTGTCGGGGCGGAGGAGGATGTGCTCCAGCTGCGTCTTTTTTTGGTACATTTCCTCGATGGTTTTTTTGCCTGTGGCGGCGGCGGCCACGTTGGCCGCGCTGCTGCTCTGTAAGGGGCGCATTGTTTGGGGCTCCATGACACGGAGGGAGTGTCTGAGAAAGAGAGAGATCAAGAAGATGGTTCAAGAAATGTTTGTTGCGTAAAGGTTTGGAACGGGAGAATGAGGGTTTTAAATTGGAGATGGAAAGGGGCTAACGGTCGAGTAGGGTTTGAATTTGAAATGCTGGGTTGAGGGATTTTGAGCGGGAGTTTAGAATTTGAATGGCTGGCACGTGAGCGAGCACTTGCGATTTGGTTTCGACGTCCCCTTGATGTATTTTTGTGATTTAGAAAATGTACTTTAATCGAGTATTATATTTTATTATTTGATTCGCAGATAGAGCAGAGGTTTCAATTGATCACCAAAAAAAAAGTAGAGGTTTCAATTCAATCTATCTATAATCTATATAATTCAATACTCGAGAAATTTTTAAACCTTCTATTTTTAATCACTTAATTCCATGTGGTATTGGATTATAGGATTATAGTATAAAATTACAAACAATTATAATTATTATAACTAGTTGAAAAAACAGGCATTTCATGTCTTGTGCTTTAACTGTTTTTTTTAGTTAGATGTAGGTGTAGTAATAATTGTCATGTGGAAAAGCTATTAGATAGTAACTATTTGTGATTGTGAGTAGTTTTTAAAAGTAGTTAAAGGATAAATTAAGAATAGTAAATATGTTCACCAAATGAGATAATTATCTTTATTAATAATTATAGATAATTATAATCTTATACAATAATCACTTCCTAAAACAAATACATGAAAAATTAAGTGAAAAATGTTTTACATCAAACATGGATTACATAAATTTATCAAAATAAAAATAATTTAAGTTGAATAAAAGTCAACATTATATAAAATGTACTAAGTTTCTTGTATCAAAATCAATGGAATCTGTCAATGTGGGTGGACACAAGTGATTAAGTATCCGGAACGAACTTTCACCTTCCTCTTAGGTGTGGGTCTAAAGCCCTTTAACGCCACTTTCCTCACTTAGTGGGAAACCCTCCTTAGGGAGATCCATTAGCACCTTGGGGCTAGCTAGTTGAGTAGCTATAACAGGGTAGAAATACTTGTGGTTTGAGCCTCTACAGTAATCCTTTAGGTGGTTCTCTACTGGAAGCCCCAACATGTCATTGTCACCTAGTTGATAGTATTAGGAGTGCCTTCCTATTCTACCAATTTTTGTACCAAAAAAATCAATGGAATCTCTATCTCTATATATTGTAAACCTTGAAGCCATTTCCGGTGCAACTTTGGAAACGTGGTGCAACCTCAAGCATCTAACCAAAACACACATTTTGCTTACCTTTATAGGAATGATTATAGGGTCAATGAAAATGTTATTGGGCCCTAACAATATCCATTGAAAATGAGTTAGGCACAACATTGCACATTTCAAAATTAAAAACAAATAGAAATGCAAAACGGTAAACAAAAATACACTAGCATACATTGAGATTGATAGACGATGTCTTTTTCCTACAAACACGAAAGCCTTGGTGAGAGTTTCCCGCAAACATGAATCTGCAAAAAATGGATTGTCATCTTTCTTCTATCCACCTTAAGCTTTTGACCTATGGAAAGATTGGATAGAGGTGGAAATAGCTAGACAAAGGTATGAATTTGAAATTTTGAAGTTGAATCTTTAAAGGCAAGACTTAGGGCTTGTTTTACTCTTTATATATTGTGCATGCATGTTCGTTTTGGTTACTCACTAAAATTGAGAAGTAAAATATTGTGAGCTTGAGAAGTTGAAACAATAAACTAAGTAGAGTATTAGGAGCATAAGTGAAAATTTCCACCAACCATTTTCGTTGCTCATTTTTCTTTACTCTACCTATGCTCTCTTTAATTTTCATTCTCATTTTTTCTCTGTTATACCTTCCAAGAAGCATTTATATTCTATGAAATTGATGTAGGTGTTTTTTTATTTTCTGAATGGGAAAAGAAAATCATATTTCTGTCAGAAAGCATTAAATATCGTGTGGTTATCTATGGACAACAACTTTGGTTTTGAAGAGTATGCATAGAGCTAGAAAACCATGTCATTAGTTTTTACTTTGCTTTTCATGGGGTTGTTTTATTTGTTTTCTTTCTATAAGATAGGATGCAAGTTACATGTTTGGATGTCCAAATGAACTTTGAGTTTTATAATCTTCAAAATCCATGTTTTGTTTGGTTTTGGGATATGTCTCTTTCTATTTATGACTCTTGTGTTATCTTACTTACTGCACCTATGGCACTTTTTTTAATTCTTTAACAATGTTTTTTTTATTATTATTACCACTTATTTTCTAAAATGATATGTCTGGTGTGTGTTTTGTGCATTGTTGACTGATGATCTAGGCGATAAGTGTTGAGTATCATATCCACATAGAATAAGTGCAATATCTAGGAAATCATCAAATCAAATAATGTTATCTAAAACAAGGAAAAATTTAGAAGCATTGGTTGTAGCAAGTTGTCAATTCGATGTGGCAAATGGATCAGGATTTTATGTTTTCAGAAAGAAATTCCGTTGTAGCGAAATAAAGGCTCACTATAGTGAAAACAAAACTATTTCTAGTTTTTGAAATAATTTTTAGAGCGAAAATAAATTTCAAAGATAGAAAAAGTTGTTGATGTGAAATCCATAGTATTCTACATAAATAACTCCAAATCCTAATCAATTTCGCAGTTCAATGCAAGCAAGATTAAACTTAATTGATTAATCCTAATTCCTTATGTAATTAATCCTTGACTTCTAAATCAAAAACGACTACTTCTTGGATGTGTTGCTTCTCAAAGTGTATGACCTACCCATGCAACAAACTACACATCTAAGAGATAAATTTAATTTATAAAGAATAAATAAATTAACAATCACACTAATCAGTAAAATAAAAGGATGAATTGAATATAAATTTAAAGTTCAGAATCCAAACTAACTAAATAGATAACAAAATTGTCAATTGCCTAAACATTGAGACACAAGTCCCCGACAACAGCACCAATTTCTTATTGACTCATGATCTAGGCAAGTATACCAAGTAGTCTATTAGTCAAAAAATAATAAGTATTCAATGTTGTATCCACATAGACTTAGTGCAATATCTAGGAAACTAACCAAAAACAATGATAATTTAGAAGCAATCGCTGCAACAAGCTGTCAATTCGTTGTGGCGAATGGATCAAGATTTTATGTTTCATAAAGGAAATTTGTTATAGTGAGGTTGAGGTTCATTGTAGCAAAAAAAGAATTGTTTCTAGTTTTTGAAAAAAATTGGAGCGAAAAGAAATTCTAAGATAGAAAACATTGTTGATGTGAAGTTCATAGTATTCTACATATGTAACTCGAATTCTAATCATTTTCTCAATTCAATGCAACTAAGATTCAACTTAATTGATTAGTCCTAATTCCTTTGGTGCTTAATCCTTGATTCCTGAGTAAAATTTGTAATTCTTTAGGTAATTTAGCCTATAACTCATAACATGAACAATGAATCTCTATAATGCAAAAATGTGATTTCATTCCTAAAACCAAGTTCTTACACAATTTCAATTCAAATCTAGGATATGAACTTGTTTCCACATAACTCAATCCCTAAAAGTTAGGTTGATCAAGCCTAAGCATGCATTTAGGCAAAGAATTGAAATAAGATCACATAACTAAGAAAATTGATTAGAAATGAAGAATTACATACTTGAATCTTACTTCATTTACTCATCAACTTGCAAAGTTAGCTCATTTGGATCATGATTGATCCAAAAAGAACTTGAAAATGTTGATTACAAATGAAGAAAAGAGAGAAAGAGAATTTCATAAACCTAATCTCTGAATCTAAAAAATGAATAAAAGATATTGAAAAAAGTGTTACAAGCTCTTTTTATGAGAGCTGAATCCTATATTTTTCATGTCATGTTAACTTTTGTTGTAGCGATGACACTTCTCACTATAGGGAATCTTCATCGATTGCAAAGGACATTGTACTTAAATCTTCATGTTTCTGACCTACTCTCATTGTGGCAAAAGGGTCGACTAACTATGACAATTTATGCTTAATTCATGGTCTTCAGCCTTCAGATTCACTGTAGCGAATCTTCACAATCTTTCACTTGATAACTGGTTCTCTTCCGTTGTGGCACGCTTGAGTCTGCAGCTCATGGTTCCTTTAAGCTCAAAAGTACCCTTGTAACATCAAAATTTAGCACAAAAACATTAAAAAATTATTTTTATTTTCCAAAATGATTTTATACAAGTTATTTAAAAAAAAACAACTATTTATTGAAAAATATATTTTTATTAAATTTTACATCATTTTTTTCTGTTTAAGACTTTGTATCATTAATTAAATTCTTTTGTAACTTCCCTTGGGAGGTTGTGCGAAAGGGTGTTTTCAGTGTTGCTACAAGATTTCATGAATGTAGGAAAAGGATATCGACAAAAACCAATGATAAAATAGGAAAAATGAAATTTAAAATTTGAATTTTGAATTTTGAATGGAAATTTAATTTTTTTTGTTTATTTTTTTATGGGAAAAGTTTTAATTGGTGCATCTTGTATTGTCTTCCTCTATATATAAGTAAGAAGAAGTTAGTTGCTATGTTGGACAAAATAGCTTATGCTACAACTTGGCTTCTTGGTTGAAGCTAAATCTGATGCATAAATATGTTTTTCATTTCATCTATTGTCGTTTTGTTCTATTATAGTTCTCATTGTCACTCCATTTGAACAAGGTTTATTTTGTGAACAAAAACATTATTTTATATTAATTTATGCTTTTCTCTTATGTGCATGTGATTTGGGAATTTTATTTGGATACACATTGGTAAAACATCAAGAATTTAAAATAAATTTTGGGTGTTACAAATCTAGACATTGTTTGAAATTCTAATTTAAATAAAAATCTTTTAGAATTTTCAAATTAATATACGAATTTTTCTCAAAGAATAAATATATAATAAAAAATGTTTGTGTATAAAATGAAGGGCATCACACTAAAGCCTCATCAAACTACACAAGTCACTACTAATCAAGGTAAAGGAAGGTGTGGGGTTTGTTGGAACCAAAGACATAGAAGATGTCTCCTCCTTAAGAAATCGCATGATTTTGATGATAATAAAGAATATTAAACTTTGATAGACTAATGAGTTTGATCAATTATGTGTTCATGATCAATCAGATCCTGACGTACCAATAGGTACCAGAGGAGATCACTATGATTGTTACTGTATCCGTATTGAAGAGATGCGATAAAGTTTGTGTCTGGTTCAAGATGAACTGTTGTATATGATTTATTGAAACCATTAAATTTAGAATATGATAAAGTAACTCTGGGATGGGAAACTACTCCCTTGATGGGTGTTGCAATGACTCTATTTACTATATTTATATCTATTATTTTGGGTAGGAAGTGTAGTCACCAAAAGGCGAGTTGAACAACGGGCACAGGGTAGTCGGGGCTGAGCAACCTTTCTTACAAAAGTATAATTGTTTTTATCTTAAACAGTAAAAATATTTTTTAAATTGAACTTGCGTCCAACCCGCATAAATGGACATTCGTCTAGTGCTCTTATAAAGAACAAACATCCAAAGTGCTATGTAACTTAACGAGACCTAGATATAACCAATTTGAATAAACCTGTATAAAAACTTGTGTTTTTGTGCTTTAGCTTCTCTTTGTCTCTTATGTTCTTGCTGGATGAAACATTTATGAAATTGTTTTCTATCTAAGAGCTTTGTGAAGAGTTTTCAAAGTTCACATGCATACATACTATTCAGCTTTATAGGAAAAATAATTATCTATATAATTATTATTTTTGGCAATCCTAAGACTAGGAAAAATACTATAAATTTACACTAGAAGTAATTAAGTAGGTAAATGGAGAATATTTTATAAATTGATGTTTAGAACAGGTTCATTGGTTGGAGACCTCCGCCGATGGACATGGTGAAGTTAAATACAGATGAAAGTTCTCTAAAGATGCTTACGGTCATTGAATTGAAGGTTTTTCGAGTATTTGTGGCTTCACAACCAATCTGCATGCTGAGCTTTTGGCTATCCAACTAGGCCTTCTCATAGCTAAGGCGAAAGGGTTCGGTGCTTTGATATTTGAATCAGATTCCTAATTAGCTGCGATTAATCTTATCAAGGAGGGAGCTCCCCTCACCCATCCTCATGCACCTCTGGTAGCTGATATCAACAACTTGATAAATTCTCCCTGGAGTTTGTCCCTAGTCCACACGTTGAGAGAGGAAAATAAATGTGCAGACTAGATAGCAAAAATGGAGCCAGTTCATATCACCTGTTTCAGTCATGGCCTTTGTGCCCTCCTTAGGTTCGGCCTTCTTAGCTGATGCAATAGGGATTTTGTTCCCTAGTTGCTAGTTAGTCTGTCTTCTTCTTTTCTGTTGTTTCTGATTTCTCATAAATCAAAAAAATAGAACAAGTATTTTTACCAAGAATAAATGGTATTTACATTCATATACACGACATTTAAAGATAAAAGAAAAAAATTAATATGCTTTGTGGTTGCAATATAGTATGATGTTTTATATAAAAAATAATTATTCTTGATATTAGTGATAAACTTAGTTCATAAATGATATTTTGTACCAATTATAATTACTTTAGGAATGTTTTATTTTTTAAATAAGGTTTAAATATGATTTTAGTCTTATTTTGGTTTTAGTCCTTCAAATTAAAATTGTTTAGTTGGTCCTAAAATTCACAAAATACTATTTTTAGTTACCTTGCACATTATGAACCAAACAAGGAATAACATGTTCACAATTTGGACCAATTTTTTACTACAATAATTTGATTTTTGATTTTATATTTTAAAATTACCATAATCAAATCAATAAAAAAAATTAAAGTGGTATTTAAAAACAATTAATGGGTTTTTAATTTTTTTTACTGACTTGATTTTGGTAATTTTTAATTACAAGAAAATGTTATTTTATTATACAAATAGAAAATAAAATTTTGATGATCAAAAGTTATTACAAATTATAAATCTCTTATTTCTTGTTTAATTCACACGGTATATAAGTATTCAACATATTACGAATTCCATAGACTAAAAACAGTAACTATAAATTTGCAAGACTAAAAAGAAAGTAACTCAATTTTTTTAAAAATATATATTTAATTCTTTAAATAATGTAAGATGAAAATTAAGAAAATGAGAAGACAAATCAAACAAATTAAATTGAGAAACTAGATATAAAAATATGGATGTGTGCACGTTTAATTAACTACCTATAAAAAAATGGTAAATTGAAATTTTAATTATTTGACTATGTTTATCATTGAACCTTTAAATATTTTAAATTTTTATTAAACTAAAATATATTTTTCCTCATTTTAAAATTGAAAATAATTTGATTTTCTTCTTTACAAAAATTTCCGTTCATTTTATATCTTCCTAAAATTAAAAGATGTCAAATTTTGACCCAAAACAAGGTTTAGTTATCCAAACTTACATGTCTAATGCTTGCCCACTAAAGGAGTAGACTCATGTGCAATAGTTTTTGGTGCAAATATACGCTTGAGTAAAACGTGTTGTTTTAGGCAATTTAAAACCACTAGTAATTGCTACACATTTCTGTTAACCACGAATTTACACATTGTGAACTCTCGTCAAATCAAAACACAACATTCGATCAAATTTTATCAATATCGGAATTAAAACTAAAATTTTCATTTAAAACACAAGATTCAAGCAAGATTCAACTAGTTTCTATATCTTGGTTGGACTTGGAGTTCTAAATCCGATTCCGTGCGTGACCCAACAACACCTAGATTGCGTTGGTGTCTTCTTCATTACGACGACCTCAACAACACCACACTCCGCAAGCTCCAAATCCATACCTAGCGAAATCAACCTCAAGCCCTCTTCTTCATATCTAATGCCAGAACATGTCAGCATCTTTGTCGTGACAGCAAACCGTGGTTAGTGCTGACTCTAACAAGTCCACCCTGACCGTTATCAAACACGTAGGTTCAAATATAATGGAACCTTACATCAAGCCAAATTTAATGTTTTAATTTTAAGAGGACAAAAAATGAAAAAAATCATAAGGAAATTCAAAGTTTTTCAACTTTTATAAGGACAAAATATATTTTAGTCTTTATATTATTATTTGAGGCAGATATAGAATAGTTCATATCGTAAATCATTTTCACGAATTCTTCTATACACTTGCATAAGTCTTCGTCACCACATAAATATAAATAAGTTCTTTCAAACGGACCTACTATAATCTTATGTTCCTAATGACCACAACCATATTTTATGATGAAAAATTGAAACTACATTAAAACTGGCCTCTCGCATGCATCCCCGGAAAAGGAAAATAGAAATTTACAAAGACAGAATAATAGTTGAGAATATCTTTCATCTTGTAATCATAGAAAAGACAAGCTGAAGTGATTTGCAAAAATCTCAATTAATACATATTATACTGGTAAAGATGGAATGGAACTCTAATATTTAGGCAACAGGGAACACTATAACTTGATCAATAACAGGGCCACAAAGAGAACCATAGTCATCAATTCTGGTATGGTAGAAGGAACTGTAGAAAGTGAGTCTGGTTCTTGGTGCAATTGCTTTGAACTTGAAGCTTACAGTCTTGGATGTTCCCTTCCCTTCAGATTTGAAGGGAACTTTGAAGGTATCTTTAGCTGCAAATGCTTCAACCATCATGGATCCATGACACCCATTTTTGGCATCTCCAACTGAAAATGTGATGTTGTAGACTTTGTTGGTAACTGTTCTGATGATTTGGGCAATGGCGCTTTCCCTGCCTGCCACAAGCTCCACTGCTCCCAGCCCAAATGGGACATTGAAATGCTTTGAATCAATGAACTTCACAGCCTTGAGTGACTCAATAATCCAACCAGGGAGTGGGGAGAAGCCATCTTGTTGTTGAGGCGGGAGCAAAACACCGTTGGTTGAGTTGAAAATGGGGAATGGACCCTCCTCAAAGCCAGGATTTTTTACCAAGTTAACTACAAGATAACATATAATGGGTTTGTTAGAAAATCAGATTTGTATTATCACGTAAGGCTTAGTGAAACCAGATAGTTAACATTTCATATCTAATAGTATTGTAGTAATGATATTTTTCACACCCCCTTTTTTTAAATTGAGTTTCTCTCCTACTCCTTGTTATCACCAAAGGTGAGGGAGCAGTGGTAGAGAAGAAAAAAAAATTGAGATGTGGGAAAAACAATTCTGTATCAGATGAGCTATCAGGCTCCATCCATGTGCCTGGCTTACGGCAAAGATCCAATTTCCAACTATGCTTTAAATTTTTTTTTTTTAATATAAAATAAGGACAGGGACACACTGGAAATGTGATGGCATCAATATCACAGCAGAGCAAACAGCATGGAAATTATTGTCATCTGGAAACTCAGCAAGTGGATTAAATCATGGATTCCTACAACTTTGAACTTTCAGATGTGTTAAAACTGCAGAAAGATCTACGTTGCATACTAATCTGTAACATGTATTCAAAGATAAGCAAGATTCCCATAACATTCCCAAATGGTATTTGATCAAATAAGTTAGGTTCCAAGAGTAGAGTGGCATAGCATGTGGATATGTTTGATTACCTCTTGTAGGCATTGGTGGGTAGAACTCTCTGATAGCAATGGCATCCAAAAGAGGGCCACAAGATGGATCTTCTTGAACTCCAGGGTTGTGGAAAGTCACTTTGGCAACACTAGAAGTGGCCTTAAACCCCCAAGCAATAACATCACCATTGAGGCTATAAAGGGTCTGCAAAGGAACATCACCAGTCTGTGGAGGCACAGAGATCCTCAAAACTTCATCCTGTGCACAAGTCCTTGAGGCCCCAAGAATTAGAGCATACAGTTGACCGGGTTTGACCTTGACGTTTTGGGAGATTGAGGCCTCATTGCCAAGCCTCACAGCATGGATTCCATGAGTCACTGGGAAGAACATGCCTCCAGGTTGGGGACCCCCAGAGACATACTCAACCAGACCATTGACCTCCCATTTGGGCAAAGAATATTTCCCAATGAGCTTTGTTTTCTGGAGATTTTTGGGGTTTGGCTGCTCCTCAAAGTTGCCATTTTGGAGGTAAGCTGCACAGTTAAAAATTACAAACAAAACACACACAAAAGAAGAAGAAAAACAACTACTTCAGAATCAGTTTTATTAAGTGCACATAATCAGATCCCATATAAGTAAAATGAGATAGTATATTCACTTCTCATTTGAATTAGGTAAAACATCTCATTAACTTTGGTAATGTGCTTTTACTTTTTACTCAAAGAAGCTAAATCTCAACATAATGGACAGATCTAAAGGTTACCCACAAAAATTGTACAAGAAAGCAACCCAAAGAACCATTGCAGCAAGCAAATCAGAGCAAGAGTGGACAATGCAGAACAAGAGTTTGAAGTAAACATAGGCAAAGTGGGCATTAACTCAACTCATGAAACAGATCAAGTTTTTTCTTTTCGTCACATTCCTATGCATATAAATGAAAGGGTCTGAGATGCACATTACCTTCAGGTACTCTAGGCTGAAGGGCAGCAAAAGCTGAAGCAGCAAATAGCAAAGCCATAAAGAGGGTTGATGTTAGAGTCACCATTTTCACTGCAAAAACTGAAGCCAGAAAGAAAGGGTTTGTTTGTTGTTGCTCTGGAAGAAGAGCAGGACTTGGTGTGGAAGAGAAGTGGATGAAGCTTCACTTGCTTTTATAGTGGAAAGAGAAAATAGCCACCAGTGCCATAATAGTAATAATGGAACACAACTTACCAAAAATCATGTAGAAAAATGAATTAGGAAGGGAACACACACATGATTTGATTTTTTGTTTCCAACCGGCTTTTTCTCCACAATTCATGCTGTGGACCTTTGATTACTGTTGCAATTCGCCAATTCCTCCTTAGAAAGACAAGAGTGTGAAATTACATAACATTACAATTCATGTTTTATTAACATTTTTTATTGTTTTATTTTATGATTTTATGAAGTCGGTGGTTATATTTTTAATCATTTTTCTTTGGTTTCCATCTCGGGGATGAGAATCCGAAATTGGATGAGTATACTTCTGGATCTATCCCTTTCTAGTTTCTAGTCTTTCCTGATTGTGTAAGTGGGATTTTAATTGATTTTTTTTCTGACCATTACTGATTTTGGTTTTGTAATCCACGTGATGTGCCTGGCTTTTCTATAGAAACAATTGAATTATGATTTGGATAGAAATATAAAAATAACTTGTTCTCCAATAATTTAGGACTGTGTTATGTAAAAATTAGTATGTTCATCTGTTTATCCTATATGAATTCCGAGGGTCAAATTATGGGGCAAATTTTTAAAAATAATACAATTTAATTAAATAATTAGCAAAAGGGGGCGATTTGAACAAAATTTAGGGATTTGGGGTCACCAAAAACGCCTTGCCTAGGCGTGTTTAAACACGCCCTGGCAAGGCGTTTTTGGTGCCCTAAATG
>CM023955.1:38394238-38408728 GCA_013407115.1 Glycine latifolia
ATTATTATTATTATTATTATTATTATTATTATTATTATTATTATTATTATAATAAGATTCTTTTTATACTAAATGTCACTAATTCATTGTGTCAAAGATTAATTTTGTTTGTGATATATAATTATCACTAATTCAAAATATATATATATACAATAAAAATTAAACATGTATTTTTTTATTAAATAAATCGTTATCACATATTTAAATACAACAAGATCTTACATCATTACATCAACCTTTTCATTTATAATAACATAAAATTTTACCTTGACGAATAATATTTTTAATTGCTGAATTTGATGATAAATATTTTACAAACGCTTGATTGATTTCTTTTAACAATAGTATTTTACATCTTATAAAAATATTACACTTTTTTTAAAGATTTATTATATTATTTAATTTTTAATAATATATAATATATTAAAATTACAATACATTCAGCTAAATATAATTTATTGATCAACCATGCAAGACTAAATTTTTTTTGGTATACACCGCGTACGCATTATTGAACTAATGACTGTCCAGTAGGTAAATTAGTATATGTTACTTCAACAGTTCAACTGGTAATATAATGTTTGTATTCACCAAAAAAATAAAATATTAATTGCTTGCATACATTATGGGAGTATTTCATATTATTATCCTTCATAAATTTTGTACGTTTTTTCTGAAATACTTCCTCTCAGCTCATAAATTTTGTACGTTTTTTCTGAAATACTTCCCCTCAGCTCATAAATTTATACGTGTTTTTCTGAAATATTGTGACATTATTTTCCTGTAATATGTAGTAATTAATTTCTAACACAGTTGTTAATTGTCAAATCCCAAACCAAAATGTCAAAGCAACTGAGTTTATAATTTAATTATTTCGGTTCAAATTTACACAACTGACAAACTGCCTCTGCGAGCAGTAATTCTAAGTTCTATTTTTTATTGATGCCATGTAATTCTAAGTTCTAACAACCAGCACTTGCAATGTATTGAACTTCTTTCTGCTAATTAAATTGAGTGTTAACTATTCAAAACAATTACTATTAGAAATTAGAAGTTGAGGAAGGTTGGGAAAAAAAAAAGTACCGAATGAAAGGTTGCTTTCATGTCATTCCCAATTTCTGAGATCAAACCTGAGGTCAAGGTGTAGCTTCATGTTCTATTTATTGCTCTCGTTGGACCATTTGTTTCTTAATTTGTGTTTGGAAAGTTTCAAATGTATATTCTAATTTTGAAGTGTATGTATGGGAAAAAGAGGGACAGAATAAAAATGAAAGAGACGAATTGATAGATGATAAATATTAGCAACATATTTTTAACACGCTTTTTGTATTAATTAAAATTTAATAAAAATTGAGAAAGATGAGAAGCCACCTGCAAATGCAGTTCACCATCAAATTGAGCACTACAATCAGACCTTGAATCACACTTGCTTCACTCAAAAGAATCCTTTCAAAATGGTATCTTCATGGAAAAGGAAGTTCTATGTTATGTCTGATTGCACATTTTCCTTTGTTGTTTTCCTTTGTTGTGTTTTTGCCTTTCTACATATTCTTCACTCATCATGTGGATCCTATCATTGAAGAAATAGAGTCTAATGTTGATATTGAATATGCTTACATGGTCATTCAAGTATATGATCCTCCATCCTCCCGCGCATATGTTCCTATGATCGAGATTGAACTTGTTAGAACAAGGGAAGCACTTGCTCAAGCATTAAAGGATTGTGCTCATGCTGAAAAAGAGGCTAGAAAGTGATTTATGATTGGGGATTATTTTTATAAGATCATTGACTGGTAACCTCCTCGTCCTCCTACACCTCCAAACAGTCCTATTCATCTCTCATCCAATTCTGATGACTTCGGTGATGAGTTTCTATAGAAGCTTGATGAAGAAGTTTCCAAACAAAAAGGGGAGAAAAAGTAAAAGTTGAAGCACATGACATCATATGAAGGGGAGCCTAAAGTCTGAAGGAAGCATCAATTCAAGGGGAGTTTTCATGATTCAAGTTTTAAATTTTTGCCATAAAACATTTTATTATGTACTCAAAACACATCTTTTTGATGTGAAAAATCTTACGTAAATAAATTGACATGTTTTATGTTAACTGCTCAGACTTTATCTCAAAGTCTTATAATGCATTATAATATGTTTATCATATATACTCTCTGTGCATCTGGTAAGACTTACTAACGCTTTATTATGAAGTTTTATAAGTATGCCTTCAACTTTTAAATTTGTATGTGTTTGACATCATCAAACATGGGGAGATTGTAAGTCAAAAGACATTTGTGTCCTAAGACAAATCAAGACCCTTAATTATTTTGATTGGATGTAAACAAATACAAATGTTATAAGTTGCGTCTTGTGCATTATTAGAACATGTTTTACGAGTATGTGTTTGATGCTTTAGACAATAGCAAGTTAGAATCATGATCTGATCTGATATTAAAAATGATATTTAAGATTTCATTTAATACTTTATGTTTGTGATATATTTTGTAGAGACATTCTCCTTGGATATGTTAAATCCTATGATGAACAAATAAAGCTAAGCTTTGAAATTCCTCAATTGTTATCAAAAGGAGTGTTATGTTGCATAGACCTACTCTGATGCAAAAGGAAGTGGTTTCCTGTAGAAGTGTTCAACACGCTAGCAAAGAAGAGTGGTATTCCCGCATGAAGAAATACGTGCATTTAATACTCCAATTGTCACATTCTTCATATGCAAGCTTAAGAGAAGAAATAAATCCATTTAAAGGCAATTGATTTTTTCTTTTGAAAACTCTATTTGTTTTATAAGATCTGAAACAATCGCCTAATTTGCCTTGTGGAAATATAATATTTATTTTCTTAGTTATTTTTTCACTAGACGATAACATTGTTATTTTCGAAAAACGTTTTAAGTTTAGTAAAAATTACAATTCAACCCTCCTTCTTATAATATTTTCCTTTACAATTATTATCCCTAATGGTACATATATTGACTTAATTCTTAAAGTGCTTTTATATATACTCCTATTTTCTCCTGTTCATGGACAACACCTACATTTTTTAACTTAGAAGTAAATCCAATGGCTTTGAAGCATAAAAGTTGAACCCAATTAACTTTGACATTACTAATTCATGTGATGTGTGTGTGACTTAATAATTAGTATAACTAATTGTACCTACACAAGAGTTATAGATACTTTCTTCATTGCTACAATATCTTCTCGTCTTTATCCATGATGTGTAGCCTTCCTTCTCCTTTAGACTATGATGGAGATACTTGCAAAGACACTACGATAACATAATGCTATAAATTGGTAAAATGAGAGAATGACATGAACAATATATCTAAACTCCTAAACTTAATCCCTTTTTATATTGTCTATTGGGCCTTAAGGCTCATGGGTCTTACCTATTATTTAAGGAAAAATTAACTAAGATTACCTAATAGCAAATCTTGTTGATAGTGAAATTAGATAAGATTATCTTTTTTCCAATTATCCTTATCTATGTTGAGGCCAAGATATATTCAATGTAGAGAGATAGTTGGCCAAAGGCCTTCTCGACATAAGGAGGTGATTGAGAGGTTTACGATTATTCCTATACAATTACATTATTAATATAATTATTAGAACTTTTTTCCAGTAATTACTAAGACTTAAAAGTTCTATATAGTTAGCTTATAAGAAAGTTATGTTTAACTAAATTTTATTTACATGAGTATTTTTTGTCATTTACTTAAAAAATATAAATACTTTATATATATATATATATATGTATGTATGTATGTATTATATGTCATCAAATATTACTTTTCTCATATATAAATTTGTGCCTTCTCGTTTTTAGGCTAAGCTAATGCCAATCACATTATCCTTTTTAAGCTTCATTTGCCTTTTTGGCTTGATGTTGGCGGATTGTGTATCTTCTCAATTTTATGCTAAGATGTATACTTCTTAAATTTGCAATCTTAAAGTGACCTTTTGTAACATCCTCAAAAAATAAAATTATACTTTTAGTATATATTTAATTTATGGGAGTATGATAATAATAGAATACAAACATATAAATTTTTTTTGAAACAAAGAAATCACCTAAAAAGACTCAAGCTCAGCCAAATATTATAAAACCAATCAAAATTGGTTAATTGTACTAAGCTTTCCACCTAATTATAGTCATTAATGTATGGAGTATTTCTTTAAAATATTAAACAGTTGGTACAGTAGATATATTTGCTTAATGACATGCGCACCTTCAGCCAAACACAAATCATACGTAATATGAAATACAGATGGCAGAAAAATTACGTATGACTAAGAGATAATCTTTCAAAGGCATTAAATGAAGAGAATCCTGCTTTATATAGTATAGACATATGGATATAGGCAACTGAAGTTCAACATTCAGGAAACTACCATGTATTTGAAGCCATAAATGAAGGAATATTGGTAATGATTAACTTAGGATAAAAATCTCCAAGGATAGTTACCTTGTATCCAAACTAAATCCTAACTCGGTTATAACTTAATTAAATCACTTAAACATAACTAAATAAAGTAGTATAAATACCCTTGCATTCAGAAATTTCTGCATGAAAACTTTCAACCCCCACTCTTCATATTAAATCCTTTATTTTCTACCACCTTTGTATACTTCTATTTCTTCTTTCCTTCACGTAAAATATTTCTACCTTAAAGTTACTCCAGAAATCCTCTACTTAGTCCATCAGACTTATTGAAGGTAGGCTAGTCTTCAATCTCTGATTTATAATTTGTTAATATTAAAGTATGTGCTTAGTTGTCTAGACTTAGTCTTTATTTAAGACGAAAAATCTATGTTTTAAAGATTATTTTGTGATAAATATATGGTGATTTTAAACCCAAGATAGTTAAGAAATTATAATGAGAATTATTAGCGTTTTGGAAAGTTGTACGTGATAGTTTATGCGTAAAACTAGTGAAACCCGGCCAACCCAGACATACTCGTCCTTGCTATAGTAGTCCAGATTATATACATCTTGGTCAACCCGAACATACCCGTCCTTGCTATAGTAGTCCAGATTATATGCATTCCGGTTAACCCGGACATACTCGTCCTTGCTATAGCTATCCAGGTTATGTCCCGGTCACCCCGGACTTACCCAGCCTTACTATCATTCATGGTACTTACATCCCGGCCAACCCGGAACTCGGATATTATTATACACCCCCTTTTTATGATAAACTGAACTCAGCCAACCTGGAACTCGGGTATTATTACTTATACACCTCCTTTTATGATAAACTTAACTCGGTCAACCCGGAACTCAGATATTATTACTTATACACCCCTTTTTATGATAAACTTAACCCGGGCACCCCAGACTCCTTAATCACTTTATAATCATCCCGGACATTAATCATATTTAACCATCTCGGGTACAAACCATTCAAGTTGTACTCCGAAATCATCCCGGACCTACCTTTTCGGGCTATAACCATCCCGGGTGTAGTCATCCCGGTCTTTGCTACCACGTTAGATAAATATTAGTAAAAGAGAAAGTATTATGGTTTATTAGTTAAACTACTAACATGAATTTCTGTAGCTTGAGGATACTCAATTATTTTGCCCAAGTTGGTAGAATTTTGCTTGGATAAGGTATGTTGTTTTAAACCGTTCTTCTGGTACAAAATAATGAAATGATGGAAATATTTTCCATAAGATTATATGTGAAGAATGGATTTTGATGAGTAAATATGATTGATTCAAGTTTTCAAGTCCAGTACGAGATTTGTGAAATCGGACCTATGATACTACATCTATAATAAAGATGTAGAGAGATAAGATGCTAATACATGGAAAGTCATGCATGATTAGCGTAAGACGGCCACGACATTCCTACATACTGTACATATGTAGAGGCCATTTGCACCTGTGACCATTTCATTTCATGCATTCATATAGTTGCATAATCATTTTATGGATTCATTTGAATATATTGATTATTTACTAACCTACTAACGTGTTTGATGGTTTAGATTTTGCCTACTGAGAAATTTATTTCTCACTAGATTTATCCCATGTTTTATTTTAGATGGCATCAATCATCATGTTCCTTGATGCACTGGACATAGCATGGTATGTAGATGAAGTCAGAAATTGTTATGTTGTAATTATGCAGCCTGTTCTGCATGCCCACATCTACTTCGGAGCTCACTTTCCGATTTCTATTTTAGTGAAGCTTTTAACCCAATACGATCCCTTTTTACATTTGCTCCCGTGTACCCAAACCCAACCACAGATCACATAATTGTGCTCAGTGAAGAGGATAGCACAGGAGAAAATGTTTGAAAAGGGATATGAGTTGTGTATTTTGTAAATAAATAACAGTGAATGGAGAACTCTGTTTCTATGATGAAAAGAAATGTAATGAAAATATGATATATATATATATATATATATATATATATATATATATATATTTATCTAGTTCCTTTTTACTTACCTCAAATACGTGTAATAAATGTTATAATACGTTACACGCATTGGATTATTTAATTGAATCTAAAGAATTTAACCTTAATAAGATAATAAATAAATAAATATAATATATAGAAAAATTTTAGGTCGTTACACCTTTCACCTAGATACTAAGCCCATTTCCTAATGCCTTTTGGGACCTCGATCGATGAGTGAATGAATATACTAGTCATTATCCAAAGGTGTGACGGTTAACAAAAAAGTTCCACAATAACTAGGGGTGGATATATGGATTGCTCCACTCCGTTTAAGCCTTGACCAACAAAGCCTGCATTTTTAATTGACCGGATAAGTTTGATATGTGAAATAAATTATTTTTTTAAGGTCCATATCTTAGTGTGTAAAAGCATGTGAATAAACGGACCCATTCGCAGACCCAAATCATTTGAAAAAAGAAATTATTGTAGAAAAATATTATTAAAATATTGAAAAATATATGAAATATGTATAAAACGAGAAGGAAAAAATTGACTTCATTTTTTAAGCTAAAATCTATCATATTAATATATATCATATTTTAAACATAACAAATTAACAACAACGTAAATTATTGATGAATCTTAACATAGGAAATTAACGGGATTTGCACATTGAACTTAGATAGTAACACATGTAGTATGTGAATAGGATGATAAAGTCCGCTAACTAGACGAGCTGGACTTAAAAACTCTATATAGCTATGCATACTTTGCATGTTTATTTTTTTTTTTATTATAAAAAAAGAGGTTTGTTATTCGTAAGATTCACAGACTTAACAAGTCAATCCTCATATTTGAATTAATATACTTACCCTAACGATAATAAAAAATTCCCAATAATTTAAATAACCACACATTAATTCGAGTTTAAATTTTATTTTAAGTAAAGTCACATTTAAATGCTCTAGGTAGACAATTTCTAATCGTGATGGAGGAATCCTATATTGAAATAGTATCTTAAATAATTTAGACTATGTTCATACTTTTAGCATCAAATAAAAATATAAGTGTTAGATAATTATTTTCCATGTAATTTTCGATGTTGTTTTCTCCATATTTCGTCCTCCTACATTAAAAGAAAAGTTGATGAATAAAAAAAATTAAAAGTTTGCTTTTTTAACTAACTAGATCAGGGCCCGCGCAATTGCATGGTAGAAAAAGAACAAAACAATTGAACGGTGTCCATTTATTATTATTATAATCATTTCAATTAAAAAATGTAAAAAGAAAAATTATAGAAGTTGTAACATGTTGACAGCTGTAATTGAAAAAGGAGGATGGATAGTTTTTATAAATATATTAATAATAATAATAACAAGAGTCATCATGGGATGGTAATCTTATACTTTATTTTTTTTTCTCCTATCTTATTATTCAAAATTTAGCATAGTATAGTTTTATAAAATGAAATAAAATTAGCCGAGTAGAACCACTCTCCGCTAAATGACCAACAATTCACTTTGCAGAGGAAACAAAAACCAAGATCTCACAGCGAGAGTGCACAATTTAATATTTTGATTTACGTTTGCGGAAAAAGGCAAAATGCCCATGCGTGCAGTAATTCTAACCAATGCTGGATTACTATCCCTACTCAATTGTAATTTTTTATATATATTTTTTCATGGTACAAGATCTAATGAACAGATGAAGGTTGTTTTCCTTCCAAAGTTCAAATCCAAACTGAATCTACGAGGGACCACATGGCTTATATTGCTCTGTATGGACCACCTCTTTCCAATTGCGTTTATTAAAATATTGAGTAGGTTTTCTTGTTTTTTGTTGTGATAAATATTGGGTAGGTTCATTGGTTAGTGTCGTTCACGTTCGTCTTTCTTTTCTTTTTTTCTTTTAATTAAAAAGTGTCAATCACTATTTATTTTTATTTGGAAAGTGGATAATAGCATTTTTCCTGCTGAACTTGTTTAGCTAATAGATTGAACTCTTCTGATGTTTACTAATATTTATACATGTGTTCATAAATAAAAATATTGTGGTGTCGCATTCACCCATAGCGAGGTGAGCTACAGAAATTTGAAAAAAAAAATGACCCCTTGATTAGAGTGAAGTACGAAATATAACCTTCTTGTTTACTGGTAATTCATTTATTAGCCAGTGAGTGAATGAGCAGTTACTTCATCCCGTCTTAATTATAAAAAAGAAAAACATATTTTACATTTATTTACTAAAGAATTAGTTATTTTTATTAAAAGTCTGTGAGTTTTAATTAAAGAATGGACATATTTTTTAAACTATGCTTTATTTAAATTTAATATCAAATATGAAAAAAATTATTGACCTTATTAAATTAAGAATATTTTGAAGATAATCTCATTAAATAAAATATAGATAATTGAAATTTGTTTATATTTGATACAAAATAAGAGACTTTTATTGATTTATATTATTGATTTTGGATAGATATATTGTTGATTTGTTGTTAATATAAGTTAATTAAGACACTTAAACTATATCAAGTATTAACTATATCATCATAGTTTTGTTTGCATCCTAAACTTGGCTTCTAATATAGTTTGCCTCGTAATTTCTGATAACTTCGTCGACCTCCCTATCAGTTGGTGCTAGAAAATTAAAAAGCCAATTTTTGAGAGACAGACAGATAATTGGGTAAGAAGGTCCAAGAGGAATGAAAAAAAAGCATGAGCATGTGCCAGTGGTCCTAGAAAATCGAATAATATTAGAATAAATTACATCAATATTTTTTGAGATTTTTTTTCTAGACATAATTAGTTCTCCTTTTTTTAATGCAAATAAAGTTATATTCCTTCTTGTTTAATGTTTATAACAATTTCTCTTATAGAAAGAGTTAGTATAACATATAAGAAAGTGATAAGGTAATGTTTCCGAACATTAAAAGCAACTAGCGCAGAAAAAAAAAACAATATTTTGTGTAATTTAATAATAATTCAAGAAGTGCGAGTATATCTTGTTCTATATTGATAGAGAAAAAATTTAATAAGAATTAAGAAACATCTTTTCAGTTTTCAACATGAAAGTGAGGTTAATAAAAATTTAATCATGTAATTATATATAAATATTTAATGTTACGTAATTATTTTAAAAAATTACATTACTTATCATAAAAATCATAATTTTTATACTTTAATTATGAATAATAAAATTTAATAATTAATACTTTTTTCACAAGGCCTTGTGTGTGACTTCTAGTTGTACAGGAGGATAAATGGGCTCGTGTTGTTGCTCATAAATGAAAGACCTTACTATGCTTCTACCAGGCAGCTGCTTATGAATTATGATGCGAGTCAAATGGATCTAAGGATTTAACAAATTAGATCCTCATAATCAAATTGTAAGATGAATTGATCAAATCCTTAAATCCTTAGTGATTATGTTTATGTGGACCCAGAGGAGTGACAGGTTCTGACCATATTCTCTTTGAACGAGACAGAGCACGTGGTTTCCATTTCATTGGAAGCTAATCACTCCACTGTCTAAGTTGGCACCATAACCCATAAGAAAAGAAAAGAGAGCCTTCTATGCAGTGAGCATTAATAACACATTATAATTTCGGACGAACTAATTTTATTTTATTTTATAATTTTGATCATAGTGTCTTCTAATTGGTTAGATCAAATGTTAATCTCTCTTACAATGTATGATTTATGCTAACTAAAACCTTTTTTGCACTATATAAAATCAAATACAATAAATAAATTGATCCATCAAACATGAACGAAATAGGATTTTACACCATAATTATTATAATTTTGGAAACTATAATAATCCCGCTTCATTTGCCAATGCGACTGGTGGTCATAAGAAGGTTGGATATGTCAGAAAATATATTTATAATCAAATTGCAAGACAAAGGCACGAACAAACATCAAATTTTATTGGTGTACTCAAATAATGATGTGCGAAACACCCAATGTTGTATTGATTATTGTCGCAACGTATCTGATCACGATAGGATGGTGATGAAAAAAATAAAGAAGAATTTTCCTAGAAAAAGGAAAATTTAGGGGGGAGTCATCATCAACATTTATTTAAGGAATATATCAGGAAAAAAAAGATAAGACATGGTCTACGATTTGAGATAAAAGGATTTGGGAGTCGTTTATGCACGGGGAAGGTGTTAGCACTCCACACGTAGGTCTCAAAGACTATAGCCTTTAATCGAATGGCTAAAAATAAAATGATTTTTTTAATTATTTATCTTCCCTTAAGAACATGAATTATATCTTTTTTATTTTTGTTTATTCAGAAGAAGAAATCAAATTTTTATTTTTAGAAACGAGAAGATTTTATATTTTTTTAATTTTTTAGGTCGAAAGGGGATTTACCCTCACTCTTACATATCTCCAAGTGCAATGAGAGAATCAGACTTACGTAGTTCTTTGTAGAAAACAACTTGTGTGTTGAGTTGAAGTTATCTTTTTTGAAAGATTTGTTTCAATTACGTGAAAAAAATTCGTTAAGGTGTTGGACCTTGAAACGACATTGAATTTGAAGAGAAAGTGGAGAGAATCGCTTAAGGCATTTGACCTTGAAGTAATATCAAGTAATATGTAATTTTTGAGAAAAAGGAGAATTGTGTGATCCTTTATTTAAATATTTTTAGCTTTTTTAGAAAAGATTTTAGATTTGAGGTAAACTCTATGAAATCAAACAAGTCGGGAACCCAACATGACATTCACAAAATCTATCCACGTGTTATTGAAACACCACCAAGCGAATCGGAGACCTAGCATGGAGTGCACTAAACATAAGGGCGCACTAAAGATACTAATGCAAAAATAAATGAATAATTGACATAACATTACGTAATCAAATAAATCAAATAGAAATAGCAAGGGATATAATAGAAGTGAGGAGTACACTTAGTAATTAGGGGTGTGTACATTAAGAAAGGGGTGCAATTAGTAATATTCATTCAATTTCAAAAAAGGGTCAGGCCTAACAGATAAGGGGTGCATTTATGAATATGAGTGTGTAAATGTCATTACGTGTTTTGTTTCAAAGTAGGTCAGGCCCAATAGTTAAAGGTGTGCAATATGAACATGGATGTGTAAACAACCTTATATATTTTGTTTCAAAATGGGCCCTACCCAACAATTAAAGGGTGCACTTATGAACCCATGGGTGCAAACAACGTTGTTTACTTTGTTTAAGAATGGGTCAGGCCCAAAAGGTAAGGTGTTGTACTTATTAAATTAGTGGGTGTAAATAGTAAACTAAAAGTTTTTTTTTTGGTTAGGGTATGAACTGGGTCAAAGTGACCCGAGTCAACCCATGTTTAGCATCTGGGCATAGTAACCATAGGCCCATAGCATCAAAACGTGTGAGAAAGAGGGGCACTACCACGGAGAGTGGCAAGGCCTCCGATCGACACTGTGGTGGCGTGGTGGTTGTGTGATGACAGCTTTAAAAAAATGAAAAAACTCCATAAGGAAGAAGAAGATGTATAAAACAAAAAGATATACAACAAAAAATCAATAGAAAACAAAGCTAAGGATCTCGTCGGGTGGCCAAAGGGCTCAGCGGTGAGATGAACTACACCAACAAGTTAAAAAAAAGAAAATAGAGAAGGTAGGGGAGGAGGATCAGAGGAGAAGCAGAGAGAGGAAGAGAGAGAAAGAAATGGGAGAATAGTGGGTCACCTGTGAACCCCTCCTATTTCCTCTGACGTTGTAACACCCCGGATTATAAGTTGCTAATCTGGAAGTTTATGCGTGTTTTATGGTGGTTAATTACATGTTTTATTGTATATATGATAATTGCTGTTTTGAGTGCCTTGCCTTGGTATGCGTGTGAGTCGGTGATAGTTGTCCTTACTGATCGGTGGTTGCTGTGTTTGCACGAAAGGCAAACCTGCCCTGCCAGTTGAGTACTTAAGTAGGAGTGTGCAGTGGAAGCGTGATTTTCTCCCATTCTTCTCCTTTGCGTTTTCTCTTCTTTTCTCCCATGCTTACTCACCCAGAAACCTCTCTGCCTCAACCTTTTTGCGTCACCTTCATCTCACTATCGCTGCCACGAAATCCCAACGCCAAGAAGGACCTCGTGGTCGAAACAGAAGCTTAGGGCAACACGCCGTGAAGCTCGTGAACGGACTCCTGGTTTGGTAAAGGGAGTTTATTATGTTTGATAACTGCTTTAGGTAACATGGTTGAGGACCAGAGAGTCCAACCATGGTGATGATTGCATGTTCCTGTGTGTGTGTTGTTTTCCAGAAAGTATGCCTTTGAGTGGATGGAATAGGTTACGCGTTATGTTCGTTGGTTGGTTTTTTTTGTGTTGATGTTATGATGTTCTGGTGTGGTGTTCTTGAAGGGGGGAGTTGATGTTGTAAGAACTCCCTGTGCATGTGTGTGAAGTTGGCATTTTGATGCTGAAAAACCCCCAAGACACTTTGCAGAAGTGTTCGTGAAGGTGCTGAGTACCGGGAAGGGGTGGCTGAGTTATACACATGTGTCAGACCTTTGTGATATCGGCTACCGGGAAGGGTTGGCCGAGTTGCATACATGTGTCAAACCTTTGTTTGTGATGTCGGGTACCAAGATGGGTTGGCCGTGTTACACATAGACATCAACCCCTTGTGTCTTTGATGTCGGTTACTGGGATGCTTAGGTCGAGCTAAGCGGGTTACGTAGCATGCATGTGGGCATGCAGAACATGACAGTCCCTTGTTGGCAGATGTTGGCATACCGGGTTCCTTACTCGGGAAAAGAGTCATCAAGTTCCCTAACTCGGATGAGCTCGTGACTTCTCGGGAAGAGAGCCACCGGGTCCTTTACTCGGTTAAGCGATTCTCTTTAAAATTGTTAAGTTCAAGCCCTTGAATCCTTGACCGCCTTTGTCCGACATCGATTGACCTCGCCCGCTCCTATCCAACCTTTACTCCTTTTGACCGCTCTTTACCGACCTTTGCCAACCTTGACCAATCTTGTCCGACTTTGTTCGGATTCTTATCTCGAGTTAATATAGTTAGGTGCTGACCCGAACACCCAATGCTTCATGCTCTTTTACTTGTTTGTAGTGTTCGTGAATGATGTATGTGATCACGTTGGGGTCAGCCTATGTGATGTCTTGAGATGTTTTGTACCTTGATGGAGCCATGGTGAAAGGCGATGTATAGACACGTGAGATGCCGGGCCCGAGTGGTGGACCTTGCAAGGATCATGGTCGGTGCATCAGTCGGCCCTCGTTTGGGACGGTATGTATGTACATAGGAGGTGTATGGAGATCCTAGCTAGGACATGTTGTTCCTGTGTTGGGCCATACGTTGATGGTGCCCATGAGAGACATACTTCATTTGCATGACGGAAATATGATGATTGACTGTAATAGTACGAGAAGTACTAGGGGGCTATGTTTGTAGGGAGATCCTTATGACACCCATTTGGCTGATCACCATGGGGGGTGAGTCCTGTGCACGACAGAGTGACCCCGACGTCAACTACAGCTATCATTTGGACCATGGATTTGGCCTATTTTCGGGATGGTACCACATTGCATGCTAAGAGTTGGGTCAGGAACATGCATCATGTTAGGCATTTTAAGTTGACTTGTGGAATGTTCTTGGATGCCTGTTTGTGTTGGTTGCGTGTGTTATACTTGGTTTTTGGGATGGTATTGTGACGCTTGAATTGTCTTCCTTAACTGGTATTACCTTCTGCTTGTTATTTTATATGATGACTCACCCTTGCTTTGTTGTGCTGTGTGGTTTGGTACTTATGCTGATCGCAAACCCGGTTCGTGTGAGCAGACATACAACAGTAGGTGATCGGGAAGATGACCTACCTTGGTGGAGCCGTCGAGTTACCGGGATGACGATGAGTTAAATCCCGGGCAGAAGTCATGTTCTGCTAGTTGTACCCCTTGTTTTGATAGATACACCCCATGTTTTGCTAGTTGCACCCCCAACGTTTAATTTCTTGTTTCCTTTATAAAACACTTATATGGTTCTTTTAGATATGGTTAATTGTACCTACCTTTAAAATACCTTTTGTATATATATATATATATA
>CM023955.1:38408738-38458789 GCA_013407115.1 Glycine latifolia
TGTGTGTGTGTGTGTGTGTGTGTGTGTGTGTGTGTGTGTGTGTGTGTGTGAACTTGAGATGCCTCATATGCATTTTCCCTACGTGTTTATTTTGTGGTGATGGTCTTTATAAGCTCGCGAAAAATTTACCAGTGTTTTCACAACCAAATTAAAGGAGTTTTGATTTAAAATTTGTTTATACCATGCTTAAGAATTAGTGATACAGTAGCGACGTGGCAAGTCATTACAGACGCAGTGCCAAATGGCGTTGCCGGATTGGTTTTATCTCATGCTCCGAGATCCATGCCTCTTCTCTGTGTAATTAATCCTTTTTTTTCAGTCCCATTCATTTGTGATTTTTATCTGTTGTTTCTCCTTGACCTAATGGGCTTTCAAAGAGGCCATTAGGTCCCTTTGGCTCTTTTGTTTTCTTCTATTTGTTCTTTTTTTTAATTTTCTTTTTATTTTCTTTTTATTTTCTTTTTCTTTCTTCTTTTTCCTTTTTTTTTCTACCCAGACAGGATTTGGGTATAACAGCTGCCCCTTTTTACTTATCCTTGATTGAAAATAAAAGATAAGTAAAGACAAAGACACTAATTCCGTTCGGGTGATTGTTCGAAAGATCACAATATGAGAATGAAGAAACTTAAAAAAACAAGATCTGTGTATCAAAAGAATAAAGAACTTTGAGTTCAATGTGACAAGGCATGAAAATGAATCTCGTGAAACAAAATGCAGAAGACTTTGAGTCCTATGAAATGTAAAAGTTGAGGACGTTTAGTCTTATGAAATCTAAAAGCTAAGGATGTTGAGTCCTATGAAATGTAAAAGCTGAGGACATTGTGTCCTATGAAATGTAAAAACTGAGGACGTTGAGTCCTATGACATGTAAAAGCTGAGGACGCCGAGTCCTATAAAATGTAAAAGCTGAGGACGCTGAGTCCTATGAAATGTAAAAGTTGAGGACGTTTTTTGAGTCCTATGAAATGTAAAAGCTGAGGATGTTGAGTCCTTTGAAATGTAAAAGGTGAGGATGCTGAGTTCTATAAAATATAAAAGCTGAGGACGCTGAGTCCTATGAAATGTAAAAGTTGAGGACCCTGAGTCCTATGAAATTAAAAGCTGAGGATGGTGAGTCCTATGAAATGCAAAAGTTGAGGATGCTGAGTCCTATGAAATGTAAAAGCTGAGGACGTTGAGTCCTATGAAAATTTCCAACAGGTAGTGGTACCTAGAGGCTCAAACCTGTAAGAAAGCGAGAGGTTGAATCTCTGAAAGGGTCATTTATCGCAAGCTGGATCTCAAGAAAATTATAATTAAAGAGAAGACTTTGCACTTAAAGTCGGATATGAAGCATATGAGTTTGGAATGCACTATGATGAATGAAAATAGACAAGCAGACTTATCGCCAAAAATGCAGTAAATGTGGGCTTTGTACCCAGAAAAGCAATGCAACAGTTTGAGTCATGAAAATGAGATATGTCGAATTGCAACATTCTGGGACGAGAAGAGCCTTAAATTGTGCAATGCTCATAACATTCTTTCTCTCTTGTTATACTTTACTGGTCTCTTCTTCTTTTTTTAAACACAGATTGATTGTTTCTTTCTAAAAGATGTGATGATTCATGCAACCTCATCTTGACTTTTGTAGATCTCTTCAGAGACTCCCTCAGAGTGTATGTTTTGTTTGGTCCAATTGCTTGGCAATTTCGAAAGATGGCAGTGGAGGCATTTGACGTTCAATCAACTGAAATATTGATTCTAGAGTTCGTCCTTTTTTTTTTAAAACTTTGATTGCTCTGCACAACAAGGAAATATAAGGCTTCAAGATTGACCACGTGAACCATTGAAGGATGACAATGAATATTTACACTTTGGTATATAACCAAGTGAAACTTTTCTGATTTAATATCATAGAGGGATGGCATGAGTCCATCAATCCCATTAAAGCTTGATGATATGGGTTGATCCCGAAAGGATTTATGCAACAAAGACTATCCTTGGATTTGAAAGGAACCCTAGGAACTCTGCGGGAGTGACTGGCGTTGAATGGACCCCAATTGCCTTTGGGCATCTTACACGAGCTCCTTGTTGAATGAGTTTATCAAATATGCAAGTGCGAACCTCGATTTTTTTCTTTATCATCCTAACAATCACAAGCGTGTGCATGTTCCATTCCAGAATCCAAACTGAAAAGCGAAATTAGTCCTTCATTGATCCACATGGGCTTTATTGGGTTTTATTGGGCTTGTAACGTGGCCAGGGGTTAAGAGGGTTATGAAAGAAAGGTCATAAGGGCTCAAAGAGTGTTTAAGGGTTATATAGAGTAAGAACCTTGAGCGCTTTGCTTGTACTTTTATTCATTTCAGTTTTTTGGCTGGGCTTTACTTCATTTGTCTTGTACCTTAACCATCATTGCACTTTTATGCCTTCCTTGTGAAATTTGGAGAACTTTTGTCTCTTTTTGCTTTGCTCGCCTTTGGCAGATTTGCTTTCTTTAACATTATTTGGGGCCCAACCTTGAGCCTAGTGAAGCTCATGCATATGTTGCTTGCATTGCTCTTCCTGCCAGTTTGGTAGTGGTTCCTACTCTAGGGTTTTTTTTATAGAAAACAATTATACTTTCGCTCGGAGTGGGTAGCAAAGGATAAATTAGTGTTTGAGATGAGAAACATGGCCATGCGTCATTTCAAATACTGACTCTTACAGTTTGGATTTTGGGACAGAAGCTTTATAAACACGCTCTTGATTGTTTTTCTTTAATTCCTATTTTTTTTTATTCATTTTCATTTTTCCTTTTTTTTTACATACCCTAACTTTTGCCTAGGCCACCCTTTCGGGTTTTCAACCTATCGGGTATGAACTTCTTATTTGCCCGTAGGTTCGCTTGGAGCTCGTGTGTGGTGTTTGTCATTGCCTTGGTGTAGGGTTTGGAGGTATTTGCTTATGTCGTCGATCATGCCTTTGTAGCAAGAAGAAATGAAAAAAAAAGAAGAAATGAATGAAAAGAAGAAATGAAAGAAGTTGTGCAGGTTCTCATGAAAGAGAATTTTCAAGGGTGATAAATATTTAAAAGATTTTCAATTGATAGATTAAGCCAAATGACTCTCATTATTCACAAAAATTTTAAGAAATACAAGATGAGGTCGCATTCACGTACCCCTCCCGCAGGAATCCTGCTAGGGGCTGCTCCTTGTCCGTGCCTCATTGCACCCGCAATCACTCATTGCCCTCGTCAGCGCCCGAGATGTTACATGCCCACCAGCTTCCGCTTGGTTTGTCCTCGAACCACACCGTACTGGTAGAAATGTCCTGCTCTGATACCACTTGTAACCCTCGACCACTTGCAGGATCAATGACTGTCCCCACATACCAACACAAGACTTTTCAACGCGTTTTGTCCTCACTCACACACTTCCTGAGAAACTTCCTAGGAGGTCACCCATCCCAGAATTGCTCCAAGTCAAGCACGCTTAAGTGTAGAGTTCTTAAGTTATGGGCTACCGAAAAGTAGATGCACCTTGTTGGTATAGGTAGTACATATTATTTCTTTTTAAGTTATCCTCAACTGTACATTCTCATACCTGCACAGCCTCTGGATCCCTCTCGTTTGGGTGTGTATTCAATTCATTCATGTACCCCTTCCACTAGAAGCCTGCCAGGAGCCACTCCTTGTCTGTGTCTCATTGCACCGGCGATCACTCCCCACCCTTGTCAGCGCTCGGGATGTTATAGACTGCATTTGGTTCGACCCCATGTTCCAAGGAATAGAATTTTTGATTGTCAATACTTCGGCAACCTATCATAGGGGAGATATGATGAATGAGCAGGACATACTTTTGCTATGCATGATAGATGTATTTATGAGATCGACACAAGACGCTCAAAAGACAACCCCTTCTTGCTATCAAATGCATAGGGTACCATGTTCATGTGATCTTCGACCACTTTCAGGAAAAAATGAGTGTATAACCCCAACATGGTTTGTTTATGGAGATGACCATGATACCCAACACACGCAACCAAGAACACGGTGTAAGGTTTCGTGCTTCATTGCGACTTTTGGCAACATAGAGGAGAATGCAAGGCATGAGCAAATATATGTTAGAATCATGCATGGGTGAACATGGCATGCGAATGATGATGGAAGAATGTATATGATTACTGGAACAAGAAACATGCTAAACATATATGCATGAAAATGCAATGACTTATGCGAATGCAGTGCATGAATATGATAAATGATGAATACGAAAATGATGTGTCCATTGCAATGCTATGAAGCGACACATGATGTGATTAAGGAAACAAGGTGGGGTGAGGATGTCCCGTGTCCTTAGCTCAGGAACCTTGCAGAAAAGGTCTAAAAGTCCACTATTCAGTGACAACTTCTAAGGGTAGTCTCATGTATTTTCACTGACCTCTAGAGATATCATCCTCTTATATAATGAGAATGTGGCAATAGGGACTGTCAGCGACAATGCATCACAAAAAGAGGAAAACTCTAGATGAGGCTTCACTGTCAGTAAGCGAGTCGGAGACCCAACATGACCACAAATCGATCTCCACTCCCTATGGCTCACACAGACCCGAGTATAGGGCCCTATATATATCAAAGTGTGTGCAAAAGTGTAAGTGTCGTGTGTGAAAGGAGCAATCTAAGAATTATCCAACCCCACCTACAAAACAATCAGAAAATTCCCAGGCAAATACAACAAGTATAGCACATGTCGTCTACCCTAGCATTCAATGAGACCATTTATTTCTAACTACAAAGGAGTAACAACATAGCAAAGGATATATACAAGCATGAGCACGACAAAAAATAAAAAACGAGATCGAAGCAAAACCACGAAAAGAACGATAACAGAATGAAACGATAACAAATGGGAGTACAACAAAAAAAAAGGAAAAATAAATAACAAAAAGTCACGATAAAATTGCATACTCGATCAAATGGCTTAACTCTCTAAACAGTCCCCAGTGGAGTTGCCATTTGTCGCAACGTGTTTGGCCACGACGATGAAAAAATAAAATAAAGAAAGAGTTTTCCTAGAAAAAGGAAAACTTAGGGGAGTTGCCACTAACGTTTATTTAAGAAAAACGTCGAAAAAATCAAAAAGATAAGACATGGTCTACGATTTGAAATAAAAGGATTTGGGAGTCGTTTACGCACGGGAAGTGTATTAGCACCCCATGCGTCCATCTTAAAGACTGCAGCCTTTAATCGAGTGTGCTAAAAATAATATGACTTTTTTAATTATTTATCTTCCCTTAAGAACATAAATTATATCTTTATTTTTGTTTATTCAGAAGAAGAAATTAAATTTTTATTTCTAGAAAAGAAAAGATTTTATATTTTTTAGTTTTTTAGGTCGACAAGGGATTTACCCTCGCTCCTACGTATCCCCAAGTTCAATGGGAAAATCAGACTTACGTAGTTCTTTGTAGAAAGCAACTTGTGTGTTGAGTTGACGTTATCTTTTTTGAAAGATTTGTTTCAATTGCGTGAAAAAAAGTCATTAAGGCGTTGAACCTTGAAACGACGTTGAATTTGAAGAAAAAGTGGAGAGAATCGCTTAAGGAATTGGACCTTGAAGCAATCTCGATAATATGTAATTTTTGAGAAACAGGAGAATTGAGTGATCCTTTATTTAAGTATTTTGAGCTTCTAGAAAAGATTTTAGATTTGTAGTAAACTCTATGAAATCAAGCAAGTCGAGGACCCAACATGACATTCACAAAATCTATCCACATGTTATTGAAACACCACCAAGCGAATCAGAGACCCAGCATGGAGTGCACGAAACATAAGGCCGCACTAAAGATACTAATGCATAAATAAATGAATAATTGACATAACATTACGTAATCAAATAAATCAAATGGAAATAGCAAGAGATATAATAAAAGTAGGGAGTACACTTAGTAATTAGGGGTGTATACATTAATAAAGGGAGTGCAATTAGTAATGTTTATTCAATTTCAAAAAAGGGTCAAGCCCAACAGATAAGGAGTGCATTTATGAAAATGGGGGTGTAAATGTCATTACGTGTTTTGTTTCAAAGTGGGTCAGGCCCAACAACTAAGGGGTGTGTAGTTATGAACATCGTGTATAAACAAAGTTATATATTTTGTTTTAAAATGGGGCAGGCCCAACAATTAAAGGGTGTAGTTATGAACCCATGGGTGTAAACAGCGTTGTTTACTTTGTTTAAGAATGAGTCAATTCTAAAAGGTAAGGGGTTGTACTTATTAAATTAATGGGTGTAAATAGTAAACTAAAGTTTTTTTTTAGGGTTAGGATATGAACCGGGTCAAAGCAACCCGGGCCAACCCGCATTTAGTAGCTGCGCATAGCAGCCATAGCAGCCAAACACTTGAGAAAGAGGGGCACCACCACGAAGGGTGGCAAGGCCTTCGAACGCCACCAGCATAGGGCCTGGCGGCGTTGTGGCCGACATGGTGGGGGCATGGTGGTGGCACGACGACAGATTTAAAAAAAAATGAAAACTCCATGAGGAAGAAGAAGATGTATAAAACAAAAAGATATACAACCAAAATCAATAGAAAACAAAGCTATCAGTGGCCAAAAGGCTTAGTGGCGAGATGAACTACACCAACAACAGGTAAACAAAACGAAAATGGAGAAGGGAGGGGAGGAGGATCAGAGGAGAAGCAGAGAGAGGAAGAGAGAGAAAGAGATGGGAGAATAATGGGTCACCTGTGAACCCCTCCTGCTTCCTCTGACGCGATGCCAAATGGCGCTGCCGAATTGGTCCTATCTCGTACTCCGGGATTCGTGCCTCTTCTTTGTATAATTAATCCTTTTTTCAGTGCCATTCCTTTGTGCTTTTTATCTGTTACTTCTCCTTGACCTAATAGGCTTTGAAAAGGCCCATTATGTCCCTTTGGTTCTTTTTTTTTTCTTTTATCTGTTCTTTTTTTTTCTCTTTTTTTTCCTTTTTTTTGTACTCGAAAATTAGGGTATGGCAATCGTACACTTTGATGATGATAACATACTCCAACATCGTTTTTGGTGTGACTCTGAAAGCCAAATGAATTATTAAGTATTTGGTAATGTGTTAGCCTTTTTGATGCTACATATAAGAAAATAAATATCTATGTCCTTTTGTCATATTTATAGGGTTTAATCATCACAACCAATCGATATTGTTTGTTACAACTCTTGGTACAAATGAGACTGAAGAAACATGCATTTGGTTGTGGAAACAATTTTTGGAAGCTATGAAAGATAAAGCTCCATCTTCAATAGTTAATGGAGATATTACAATGAGAAATGTAATAAGACATGTTTTTTCAAATGTGTTTCGTGGGTTATGTGCATGTTAGGTGACGTTGATATAGTTGGATTTGAAGAGAAATGGTAACCACATTTGGTTTGGAGGATAATGTTTGGATTAGATAATTGTATGAGAAAAGGAGAATGTGGTCACCTACTCATATTCTAGGTAATTTCTTTGTAGACATTAGGACTACATCACATTGTTAAGCATTTCATAGTCATCTTGGAAGATGTGTTAATTCAAAGACTAATTTAATTGATTTTGTACAACAATTTTGTAGATGTGTCATGTATTTTCGATTTAGAGTTGTTGAACCTGATTGTTTATCTAAATATGAGAATATTGAGTTGGATGCTCAATTCAATTCTATTAAGAGGTCTGCAACAAGCCAATTGACTAATGTTCATTTTTTTTTTGCTTATCTTAAAAAGTTCAATTGTTTATTGAGTGCTAGGAAATGGCTGTGTTTTCTATTTACACTATGGTCAAGTATTGTATTGGAAGTATGTGGCATGTGTCATATACTTATTCACGTGTGAAGTTTAGATGCTCGTGTTTACGAGTGGAGTTGATTGGTTTACTATGCCACCACCTTTTAGCTACTATTTGGCATTTAGATTTTAAGGAATTGTTTGATTGTTTCTTTCTCAAAAGATTGACAAAAGGGCAAAAAAGTGCATCCATGGTATATATCCCGATGGTTCTACTTGTTGGGATTCACAGTTGATTGTAATATATGCAATGCTGGTGCATCTTTCTAGAGATGTCTGAGCATGTAGATTGTGCGGTTGAGGATTATGATAATATGGTATAATATTAAGTGGGGAACTAAGTAAATTAAAGCTGAAGAATAGTTGTGGAGTTGCTAATGAAAGTGAAGAAATTGAGACAAAGGAGATTATTGATTTTTTTTTTAAATCCTTCTCTTACTAGTCTTAAATGTTGTGGGCCAATAGAAGATAGGCATGTTGGGAGACATTGGAGGGCACAAGAACGTGGAAACTGTGATAAAAAATGGTACACAATAAACATTCATGCAATCATGTAGGATCCCAAGTAGCTGAAGCTGGTACAAGTTATAATCCTTCTAATGTTTATAAAGATATGTTAAAAATCAAGTCTGCAATTTATATATAGAGTAATATTTGTATGTTATTGTAGCTTTCTAATCATGTTAGATAATTTTTTTTTTTGTAGTTGAATAATATGTTAATGGTCATTTTAAAAACCATGTCCTCCTTTGGAAACACTAGAGGTTTGATATGAGTTGATGAATCGTAATGTAGGAAAAATGACATGGACTGAAGTTCATAACTGTTGGTTGTCATGAAGGGGATATGTCATTATGCATTACTAATTTATTTCAATTATGCGTTATTTAGTTGAAGTGTCTTGAATGAACAATTGCAATATGCCTATATGCAATTGTTAGACCTGCTATTGTCGTGTTTTATTTTATTTGTTGTTAGCTATTTCAAAATCAAGATGGATAAAAAAATTCTAGGATAATAATGGTAGAATGTATTTGGTTTGGGATGTTAAATACATGCGTAAATTAGGGTTTCATCTTATTTTGTGTTGTGTTGGCATGTTTGCTATTTTCTTAGAGTCTATTCCTAAATTTATATTTGTCTTTGGTTATGAATTGATTAAACAATTTGGTCTAAAGCTTGATCAATTATCACAGTTTGTCATTATTTCTATATATATTTTTTACTTTGATATGCAGACTCATTGACTAAAAAAAATCATGTAATGAGAATGTCACTTTAATTCAATTTGTAAAAGACACACTTCTTGTTATGGCATTCGTTCGTTGTATGCTTAAGGGTATTCAAATATTGGACAAGGTTAAAAATGGTCTTGTTTATAGCCCAAAGTGATTTAAGGGAAATGTGTGTTATTAAAAAATCTATTTATTGATTTATTTAACACACCAATATACGTGTTTTCTTTTGGGGTACACTTTATTAAGGAAGATTTATTTTTACTGGTTCCAATGAAGATTGTCTACAATGCTACATATTTTTAAGAAGTTGTCATTACTTAGTGATCAATATATAGCAGAAAAATTATTAGTGGACTTATTTGAATATGTACCTCGTGGATCATTTCAATTCAGAAGTTTTTATTATTACAAAATGTTTGATGTAACTATAAATGGTTGAGACCCTTGAATTCCTTGTTTTCATTGGTGTGGTGTTGCATAAGTTGAGGTATTGGTTATAATGATAGTTCTAAGTTAGTTCAACAAAAACACAAGTTCTTTTGTTTTTGTTTTTACTTTCTATTCCATATATTAATTATGTGTGAATCTAATGAGATTTCAATATGCAGTGAAATGTTATTTTTTTTATAGCATATGCATTGAATTTTTGACAAAAACAACAAATTTTCGTTTGCATTAAATGCTAAAATGAACATGTATCGTACTAGCGGTGCAAATGAAATAGCAAAATTATCTCCTTGCTATTGTGTGCATATAATTTAAACACATTGTTATTGTGTATCAATACACTTTTTTGTGTTTCTTTCGATTATGCTTTACGCATGTGCAACTTGCTTAAGTTTTTTTTTAATAAAAATGAAATACCTTGGGTCCATTGTTGGATTGATTGAATACATATGCACAAACTTTAGGCTCTATGGTGGTCCAAAACGCGCAAGGAATATCGTGCAAAATATAGGACTCAAATGTTACCTTGTAGGACACACATGTGACAAGTATACTTTGACATTGTTGTATATAAATAACATACTATAAAAATTAGCACTATATGCAAAGATAGTTAATATCCACGATTACTATTATTGTGAGTGTTATTTGAATCAAGTGTCTTAAAGACAACAAGTGAAAACATACATGTCTACACTAGTTCAAAATGCAAAAATCAAAAGCAGTGAAGATTAATGTGATGCTACTATACTAATGCACTGCAACGATAAACTATTTTCATGTAACAAATGTATTTGAATAAGAAGAGAGTTAAGTCTTACATTAACAACATAATCTTGAAAAAGATGAGTCTTTTAAGTTTGCAATGGTCCTTAGAGGAACAACACCATTTTGAAAAATATCTCACTTTTATGAAGAGTAGCAATCCTCATGACTATGCTTGAGAAATGATCAATTCAATTTAAAGTTGTGAAAAATACTTTCCAATTAAGGAAGAAGGATAAATCAATTGTTTCATGGAGACAAATCATAATGGATCTCCTTGGCCTCAGAATTTCTTAAGTTAAGGAGTAACAAACATCCTTGGTCTCCTAGCCAAGAAACAACTATCAGATTCAAAGTGTCAAAAACAGATGGTAATGAAAGACGATCGTCGATCCAAAATATCCATTATGAAAATGTATTCAAAAAGGTGTAATGTTCGTCTCACATATTACAAGGAAAATAATTAATAAAATAGTTAGGGATTTATTGTTTTTTAACTTCATACTAAACACAATAAGTGTTGTTTGAATCCAATACCATGTTGTCCCATTAAGGTGTAAAGCCTAGACAACCTTTTTCATAGTATACTTTTGTAGATCTTCTAGAGGCATTGAAAATACTACAGGTGAAGCCTAAAGAGGCTTTTTAAAAGAACATTGGATGAAGTTTGTAGAATACAAGTTTATTTCCAATATTATTTATTTCTTAAAAATATATAATTTTACTATAAATATAAATATTTATTTTTTATTTTAGCTTCAGTTTAAATTTTTTGTTTTTAATATTCTTATCATGACATTTAATATGATCATAAATCCTTAATCAAATTTTGATTGAGTTACTTTGACGTACATATTAGTAGTTTAAGTATTTCTTAAAACTACTATACTTTCATATAATTAATTAATATTGCATTATTATGTTAATAAGGAAAAACAAATACCTACATATTTATATCACAATAGTTAGTAAAAAAAAATTTCTGTCTACACCGATTACATATTAATACAAAAATTGTTTTAATTAATATTCAATTCAATAAATTGCATCCAATTTAATTAATTTTGATATTTTAAAATTTTCAAAATAATCTTTATAAACTATAACATTATAAAAATAATAAATATTCTAATATACATTATAGTTTTAAAATTATAAATTATTTACTCATTTTACATTCTAAAAATATAAAAATATTTAAATTTAATACAAGTTAAATCCTTTTTAATTTTTATGCATAATAAATTAGATTGTATACTTTGATAAATATTTTAAATATGACAAAAAATATACGAGACTCTATAAAAAATGTATGGTCTCTAGTAGAATATTTACTCTTACTCTTTTTATCATTAGTCAGAATTTTTATTTTATTTTTACAGTTAACTTTATAAATAAAGATATTTTTAGCATGCGTGAAAATAAAAAATAGCCCGTGCAATTTGCACAAGTATCATACTAGTTCATGTAAAAATAAAATCAGACAAACCATCTAAGCCCTAAATCAGAAAATTAACGAAAAACTAAAAATTATATACTTTTTTTAAGAAACTAAAAATTGAAATCTAAAAAAGTTAATAAAGCATAATAATTAATAACCCTAGAACTTGATAGCTAAGGTCCAGATATAAGAAAATGAAAAAGCTAACAACGAAAAAGTGGGCTGCGGTGATGGGCTGGGAAGGCCTATGTAAGAGTAAAATAGGGAGGGATTGGTTTGGGTTCAGAGAAAGCGAAATGACACGAAGAAGAGTCAGAGTCAACATCACATGTTTGCGCTTCACTCGACAATCAAAATAGCACCTTCATCCTTCATCTCATGTACAAAACTACCCACCAATGTGGGGGCACATCATATCCACAACTGCAGATACTACCAAACCCCAAAAATGACGTCGTTTTGCCCCCGACCCTCGAACCCTACCACCACCACCGCCGCGGCCATGAGCCCCCGTCGTACATGGTGACCCGCGCCGCTGCCGCCGCCTCCTCGTGGCTGCGTCACCGCCGGATCCGGTACTTTTTCCTCCTCCTCTGCTCGCCGCTCCTCCTCGTCGTCCTCTGCGCCGTGCTTCCCTTCCTCTGCGCTGCCGAGCTCTGCACCCGCCGCCGCGGCCTCTGGCGGAAGATCTTCCGTCGCGGTGACGCCACCGATCGCCTCCGCCACTGCGAGGAAGGGTGCTGCCACGAAGAGGAGCAGGAGGAGGAGAAGGGGCTGTTGCATCGCTACCTCGAAGATCAGCTTCTTCTCGTTGGATCCATGTACGAGTGTGGCGACGATGACGAAGAAGATTCTAGAAGGGTTGAAGAGGTTGAAAGGTTAGGTAGCAGCAGTAGTAGAATCCCTCTATTGAGATGATAAGAGAGAACACTTTTTTTTTCTTTTTTTTTTTTTGATTTTGTGTACATGGATGTCTTTTTTTTATGCTTGATTTTTTTTCATTTTATAGAAGAAAAAAAAACTAGATTGAGGTTTCTGGGTAATACTAGTTGGCAGCATCTTGCAACACTGTTCTTAGTTTTTTTTTTTTTATTATTAAAATTTTTAACTGCTTACTTAATTTCCTTCAATTGAAAGACAAAAAGCCTTAGTTATCAAGGATTGAATAACAATTTCTTTTTAATGCTTTAACTGTTTTACATTTATAATTTCCTTAAATTGAATGACGGAAAGTGTTAGCTATCAATTGAATAACTTAATTGTTTGTACCATTAATGCGAATGACTGCTAAAGCTAGAGTAGCGTGGAAAAAATCTCATGCCACTTGCTTTCAAATTTGTGGTTTTCCATCATTCAGAAAAAAAACAAAGACATAGGAAATGGGAATGTATTATGCAATTGAGATGAAATAGTATAAATTAATGGATTCTACCTAATTGAAGTAACAGTGTTGAAATTGAAACAGGACATGGTGGACCGTTTAGGCTGAAAAATAGGCCAAGTGCAAAGAGTTCTTCAAGAGTTGCATTAAATTAAACTTATCAGGATCCACACGCCTCACGCTTCGTTGGCTAACTTGTTTGCCTGTAACTTTTTGCATCTGGTTTTTTAATTTTATGCTTATTTAATTTATAAATTTTATAAAATCTTGCATATAAGAAATTATGGCCAAGGCTACAGTGGACAAACTTTCACATGGTCTATTGTGGACCACTTATATTCACTATTAGATATATATCTCATGTTCAAAGGGAATTGGTGCACCCTCTGCACTAGATTATGTCCTTCTCAGCATTCTCCTCCGTTTTCGACTACGACGATTCTTTCTCTTCTTTTCTCACCACTTCCACCCCACTTCTCCCTCCTTTTTGACACTGCCCTTAAGCTCTCCAACCACCATCAAGATCTGTCAACACTATCACAAGATCCACCATTGCCAACACAAGATTTTCCAGAATCCATTGCACCCCACCAGTCGTCGTGAGCTGCCATTGGAGGTTTGTTCCAAGAAGAGCATTGTTGTTCAAACCCACGATGACTGATAGTGATGTCGACGAAGTCCTGTAGAGGCGTGCCAAGCTCCGAGCCTCAATGGGAGATCAGTCTTGTATACACATCACAAACAATCAATTCACACAAATCTCTACTTGGAATACCAAGTAAGTCACACAAACAATCATGAATCTTGTATCCTTGTGTTCACAAGAATATAAAAGCCCACAACACAAACAATGGACAAGTCTATACCCGAATCTTGATAGGACGAAGTACTCTAATACCATTAATGTAACACCTCGAATTTTAAAGCCAAATATTGCTTGAAAAACACTTATTTAATTTATTTCAAAATATGTGTCATTAATTTTAACTGCTACTTTCAATTAATAAAACATCTTTTTATTATCTTTTAAGCAATATAGGTACTAAGCACTTCATTTCACTTTTAACCAGCATAATCACATATAATTATGTCATATAAGTAACTTCACAAGAAAAATAAATTAAATACAATCATTCAATAAATAAATCACAGATAAATCAAATTAATTAAATCACATGATGGTTGTAACGATGTGTTTTTTAATTAATTATTTAAGTGATTTAATTAAATTATAAGAGAAACCAAATTAGTTTAAGTACTTGAATGAATGAATTAATAAAATTGGTGATTTGATTGTATGTGCGTGTGTGGTTAGTGAGTTTTATTGTTTTGAGCTTAAGAGGATCAACTTTAGTTTATGGTTGGAAGGGTGGGTGTATATAGTAAGGTTTAGGTGTGAAAATGAGGAATTACAAAAGTCAAAAACCCTCATTTGTGCTCAAACTCTCTCTCTCTCAACACACTTTTCTCCCCTCCAAGAATCACCATTAAAGAACTTTGAACCTTGGTACTGTGCAAAAAGAGAGCTCCCTTCTCCCTATAGTGGTTGTTGACTAGTCCTAGGTGAGATAATCTCCCTTTCTTCCTCTCTTTAAGTTCATTTTTGTTTTCCCTAGAGCAACCATGAACTTTCATGGAAAAGCTTGGTTTTAAGAGGTTTTGCTTATGTTTTTGGTTGACTTTGGAGTTGAGTTGATGCTGATATAGTGTGATTGTTGCGGGATTGAAGGAAAGTTTCTCACTTGGACCCAAAGCTCACTCCTATTTTCTTTCTTCTTCAAAGAGTAGTCATCACCTTGGGTTTGATAGCTAAGAGAAGCTTTATCCTTTTCTATGCTTAAGTTGTTGGGAATTGATTTCAAGGTTTCTAGAAAATGAACCATGTTAAAAAATGGAAGTTTGTATATTTGAGGTTTTGAGTTTTAAATTTGGGTTGTTATTTATTTGATGAATATTAATTAAAAGTTTGTATTTGTGAAGTGTTTTGATGTTGTTTATGTACTTGAAATTGATTGGAAAGAGTTTGAGTTTTTTTTGGGATGATTTGGAAGTCATGAAAGACAATTCTGCAAAAATTGTGAAATTCTGCAGAATTCACGTCTAGTGTCCAATGACTATTGTTGTGTCTAGTGTTGAGTCTAGCTTCTAGTGACCATTTTCCTGTCCAACGTCCAGTGGTAAGTTTTGAGTTTGATGGCCAGTTTTGAGTCTAGTGATTGATTTTGAGTCCAATGACCAATTTTGATATGAATGTGATTAATGTTTGTTTTCCTTGCGTAAATGAACTATTTTGAGATCTTAATGAATTTATGATGATATCAGATGTGGTTGAGATAATGTTATTTTATTATTAAAGTTGACTTTATGTTGAGATCATGAGATTCACATTCATATGACTTTTTGGTGAGTTGTTTGCAAGAATTCAAAGTGTTGGAATGTCTTGCTATGCTTATTGAACTATGTATGGGTTCATGAGTGTGATGAACGTATGAATGATGAATATATGATGTTACAACCTCTTATGATGTTGGGATTGGTGAATCAATTTGTGATGATATATGATGTTAATTTGAATGATCATAACATACATGCATTGATGAATTACATTGCATGTAAGTAGGCACATAAGTTGGGGGTGTTAAGAAGGCCCTCAACCTAGTGCTAGAGGTTATTGTGGTGGTTAACGTCGAATGGGCCTATAGAATGAATGGGTGAGCGAATCCCTAGATAGCTTAAGGTCTTTGCAACCCTTATCGAGGTAAGCCACTATCCATGCTCATCCATTTTCGATAAAGCTACACTTCTTTCGCAGGGTTAATTCAAGTTTCCACGAATGGTCAGATCATAGAGTGCCACTATTTTAAGAGATGTACTTGGGCTAATCGCTCAAAAGATGAAATCTTTCGGGAGTAAGGAGTCAATATGACATAACATGATAGTCAGACATATGCATTGATGATTGTGACTTGAGAATGATGTATTACTTGGGGAGTTGTATTAGTGCATGACTAATGGAAAAATGGGAGATTTCTATATCTCTTTTAATATATTGATCTTATATTTCTTTTATATGTTGTTTTCTTTTAGAAGGAGCTTACCCTTGCATTTTCTGTTGAACTGTGATGATTGTGTCATTTGATATGGGAGAAAATTATGATGTATCTTTTGAGGAGCATGTTACTCATGGTTAATGTGGACTTGGTGGTGGACTTAGGGGCGAGATCCGATCCTTTGTCATTTATTTATGTTTTGTCTTGGTGGGGACCAACTTAGGATTTATATATCTTCATGGATTTATGTTGTATTTATTCCTTAAATTGGACCCTTGAGTTTTGTTTGGAGATTTTTTTACGATGTTTGATGATGTAGTGCCTTGGGATACACCTACTTTTATGTTTTATGACTCAAGGACCTTTTATAGATGAAGTTTATGACATGCTTGTATTCATGAAAAAAAGTTACACGTGTTTTCATTAATTAAGCTAGTCCAAGAGTTTTAAAGGGACAAAAGATGGATCTTTTCGCATTAAAGCCTTAGTGTTTCATGTAATGGCATTTGGAGTCTTTATAAGGGTCTTAACCACATGCTGGGAACTCCAAATATTGTGTCGTGTCTGATTCCAATAACATATCAATCGTTTTGTTTGTGCTGAACAATGCCTTTAGACCTCCTAAATCGATGGTGAACTTTTGTGAATTTTTGCTAAGAAATGTGGACTCATTGTAGGATGCGATTTTCATATCGAAGCAGAGGGGTTGGTGGACGAGGTTAATAAAGACGTCATCAGAGTTGGTGGTTGTGGCAACGAAGGGGAGGGAGTTAGCTAGGAAGTTAGGTGGTGGAAGGAGAAAGAAGCAAAGTGGTTGCTCTAGAAGGAGTTGGAGATGAGGTGGAGGATGATTTTTCCAGTGGCAAATGCGAAGATGACGAATTCCAATAGGTTGGTGTCAAGGATGATGAGATCGAAGTTGAATAGGTCATCCTTTTGTATGTATAACTGAGTTTAATTTTTACTTTTGTTTGGAGAGTTGTGTTGATCTTTGATTTTTGTTCACATGTTTAAGTTGATTTTTTATTTATTTTTGCATGTAGATTTGAGTTTATTTTTTTACTTTTGTTTGTAGTTCTAAGTTGATATTTGATTTTATGTATTTGTGTTGGATGCTAGTGGTGCATTGGCTTATGAAGAAATACATAAAAGATTTTTTAGACCTTTTATTATTAATTTATTAAAATTTAAAAAAAACATAAATAATGTAGAAAATCATGAAAGTCAATGTGACATTAATGATGTAACATTTTGTTTGTCGGGTTATCACTTAAGGAAATTGGAATAATAGTGTTACTACAATCAAACATAAAAATATGTCAAATACTAAAATAAATATAAAAAATTAGTTTAGATAATAAAATAAAATGAACTATTTTACAGGATAAATATATTTAAGAGATGATAATTCACTTTTACTGTAAGATACTCTGATTAGGATTCCCTTGGGGCACTGCCAACTCGTGTTTTCCCGCTAGCAAAAGGACACACATGAGGGCTTGCACATGCTCTGTTTTGATGCATACTTTTCCATTTTTCTATTTAAGCATAATCTCTCTTTGTCTTAGTTCGTTCCCAATTCATCGTTGTCTCTGCCTTCTTTTATCTCTCTCTCCACTCCCATGTGAGTCACTTCTTCTCCTTTTCTCCTTTCCCCCTCACTCACTCCTCTTTTTACTTTAACGTAAATAAATTCATTCTGTGTTCAGATCGAAACGAGGTTGTTTTGAGTTCCGCCGAAGGCACCGTAGGTTGCAGCAGCTATGGATTTGGCATCCAATCTCGGTGGCAAGATTGACAAAGCCGAAGTTCTCTCTGCCGTTCAGAAGTATATATGTTTCTCTCTTTTCTGTCTTTTTTAATTTTTATGTTTCTAAACAGAAATTTGTGGCTGCATTGCGGTTTTAGACTTTGAGTCTCGGATCACCATAGAGGATTAAGTACAATATTAATTAAAAATTAACTGTTGAGATTATAATTAAATTTAGATTTTATTATATATAATATATTTATATTTAATTATATACGTTCGATTTGACTATCAAAACGTGAATCAATTCACGCCGAATTGTTTCAGTAGTTTAATCAGGGAGTTGGTTTCCCAAGTTTGTCGTGAATATGTAGTTGTGTTTACATTCGATTTGGAAAATGGATTTTGGTATGAACATTGATCTGCTTCTTTTATTTATTTATTTATTTATTATTATTTGTATCTAATAAAACATAAACACATGTCTTGTCATACTTTGTTCGTGTCAAATTTCCACCACTCATTTGATTTTGTCACAATTCTCAACTGATTAATTAATTGTTGTGATTTGTGAATGAGGAGTCAAATCCAGTTTTGGCAGTATTTGAGAATCTTTCTGGTGCTACGATCTGGTTTAAAGGATTTTGTTACGGTATTGTAGGCTTCGAAAATTGGGTGATTGTATTCTATTTTTAAAGAAAGCAAAATAGTGGGTTTTAGTACATTTTTTTTATTAAAATGCTAATATTTGTAATTATTTGGTAAAGTTGGATGGAAAAATATTGAATCTAATAATACAGGGTTCAGGGGTTGCGTACTCTATAACTATGAATGAATATTGGGCATCAATTTATTTTAAAAAATTAAAATGCTGGGAGATGGGGATTAATGAATTTTTTAGTGAATGAAATGAAAGAAAAATAAAAGTCAAGAATCCTCTCTGGTTTGATCCGACGTAAAGTCACCACGGTATGTATTTCTATTAAAGAATATTAAATGTTGGGGGTGAGACTTAAAAGCTTCATTTTGTATGATCTTGCGTGCAATGTTTTGGACTTTTTGGAAAAATTAAACATATCTGGGTCCACCTTGTCTCATACAGCTTGTGACTTTATGAAAAAGGTGACTTTATGAAAAAGTAACAGAATATTGATGTCAGATTTGAGTGATTAGGTGAAACGAAACTGAAAAATGATTCTAGATTTTCTGCTGCTAAGCAAAGATTACTCTGACGATAATTACGAATGTGCTAGTTGAAATGAAAATGAACAATGGCTTCATAGTTTTACTAGCTATGCTATTTTTGTTCTGGAGTTCAATTCTTTTGGTTTGGATCAGAATATCAGATGAACTGAGAGTTTTACCTTGCGTTAACCTGAACAGTGTCTCTGAAATTTCAAATTTGTAAATTTGGGTCTGTTTCATTATTTTGTTCATCTAAGTAATCATGGCTATCTAAAAATTTGATTGGTAAAACTAAGGGAAATTTAGTACTATGGATTGATGTTGATTCACTACACTTAAATTGGTTAGCTGCTATGAAAATTTAAAATTATATTTAGTCTATTTATTATATGTGGACGAGTAATCCTGTATTTCTATGTTATTTAATATAATAACACTGCTATATTTGGGGGTATATGCATAACTATTGCCATTTAAGAATATACGAGTTTGTTGTAAATCATTATAACTGGTGAATATGACTAAGAAAAAAAAATTATGGCTGTTGTTATGCAAGATAAATTTTTCATTTTCATTTTCTTTTCGAATATGGGGCTTACAAATGCAATTGATTTTATGGTTCAGGTATGAGAAGTATCATGTTTGCTATGGAGGTCAAGAGGAAGAGAGGAAAGCTAATTATACTGATATGGTGAGAGATATATTAATATTGGCAACTTTTTTTTAGCCTGTAACTTATGTAGCACCAACCTTCTTTTCAGATGCTTACTGTAAGCCTTGCCTCATTCTTTATGATTTTATTTTTACTCTTTCTCCAAAGGGGAAACATTTTTTTTTTCTGGAAATACTAAAATGAGTTTTATCCTATAAGATGATTTTTTTTTTCTTCTGGAAACTTGAAATCTTTACAGTATTTGTGTAAGTATCCAATTGATATTGAAGAAATATCCAAACCATATTTTGAATATTTAGGTCATTGGATTGGTTAAGCCAAGTTCATGTGGAGATGATCAAATTATAGCAATACTTTCTTTTTAATTATTAATGAATTTTTACTGTTCCTTTACAGCTATGTTCTTTGATCATAAGTGATGTTCTATAACTTGGGACATGTGAAGTTATGGAGTAATGCGTTTTTGTCTTAATTATAGTCAACTTGATTATCTGCAAAACAAATATGATAACTTGATAAGATCTGCATGTGTTTTCAGGTTAATAAATACTATGATCTTGTTACCAGCTTTTATGAGTTTGGCTGGGGGGAATCTTTCCATTTTGCACCCAGGTGTCCATTTACTTCATTTTGCGCTAACAAATTGAAGAATTTTCTGCTACTTTGGTCATGTTGATAATTTTCTTGTCTTGCAGATGGAAAGGAGAATCTCTTCAAGAGAGCATCAAGCGACATGAACACTTCCTTGCTTTACAACTTGGACTGAAGCCTGGGCAGAAGGTTTTCATCTTCAATAAAACAAATAAGCAAGCTGATGTCTGATTTACAATATTTTATTTTTTAAAATTTCATGAGCCTTTATAATTTGTTTTAGGTTTTGGATGTTGGATGTGGAATTGGGGGACCTTTAAGAGAAATTTCTCGATTTAGGTAAACAAGATTGATTTCATATAGGCTTCCTCTTCCTTTGTCTTTCACTGTTTAACTTTACTAGCTAACAAAAATCAAGGGTTATCTGTGCAGCTCAACTTCAATTACCGGGTTGAATAACAATGAGTACCAGATAACAAGAGGAAAGGTATGTGTTATGAGATTAAATGCATTGAAACAATTTTGAGGTGTAAATTGTTATGCATTGACACAGTCTTTTTGACCTTTAGTTCAATCATCATATACTAGTACACTGTCACTGTTGGCAATGTTGTTTGTTCTCACCTAAAATTGATGTATTGTTTAAGTTTTAATTATGTACTTAATGTACCTTTAGGTTATGACAGTCACTGTATTAATTTAATATACATAGTCTGTCGTGTTAAATAGTTCTTAAAAGCCTTTTTGATGAAGGAGTTATTATTATTACTATTATTTTTATCAGCAAATGTTAATTGTTAGAATGTTAGTTTTTGTTAGTAGAAGAGATCGAACCCGTGACCTTCCCTTCTCCCTTAACCATCTAATCCATTTTATATCTTTGATGAAGAAATTATTTAGTTCTCAATATTTTTTGAAAGATGATAGTAGATTTTCTACATACTTTGATCACTAACAGATTTTTGCTAATTAACAGGAACTCAATCGCATTGCTGGAGTGGACAAGACTTGCAATTTTGTCAAGGTTTGTTTTTGTAGATAAATTATTTCCCTTTAACGGGAGTAGGAGGCCTTTTATTTCAGCACCTATTGGTCCAATGTTTTATAAAATTGTTCTACTTCAGTTATAAATGTTACATTGAATATGCTATTTAGAGAGTTGGGATTATCTAATTTTGTGTTCAGAAAAAACTTATAATCAAAATGCTGAAGATACAGCTTTTTGGCTAAAATGTGATTGTGAATTAAGCATAGCCGAACATGTGATCTTAGCCTCAACAAAAAAAAGATGATATTGCTTTGAAGTGATAGTTAACATGATCATATTTGATAATGCAGGCTGACTTCATGAAAATGCCAATACCAGACAACAGTTTTGATGCAGTGTATGCGATTGAAGCCACTTGCCATGCACCAGATGCTGTATGTGACAGTATTTTATACTCTAATTGGTTTCACATTCTTCTTTCTCCCTACTATAACTTTCTATCTACCCATTCACCCATAAATTGTAAAGTATTATGAAGCAACTTCAATGTGGCCTGCATAATAGCATGAAGTGCATGTGTTAATTGTGAATCTATAAAATGGTGTCTATAATTTGTATTGTCTGACACTTATTTTCCCTGCCATGGAATTATGGATAGTATGGATGCTATAAAGAGATTTTTAGAGTGTTAAAGCCTGGTCAATATTTTGCTGCTTATGAATGGTGCATGACTGATTCTTTTGATCCCCAAAACCCAGAGCACCAAAAAATCAAGGTATGATACAGTGGTGTAGATTGAATTTAGATGGAGGTTTATCTATTAAGTCTGTTGAAACCTCTTGGTTTGTAATTCAATAGATAAAATTCCTTGTTACAGGCAGAAATTGAGATTGGTGATGGGCTACCTGACATTCGATTGACTGCTAAGTGTCTTGAAGCTCTGAAGCAAGCAGGTTTTGAGGTGAACATCAATTTCTTATTAGTTGTTACCTTTCACTAGTATTGGTTTTGTAAAAATTCAAGAGTTGAACCTACCTAATTGGCTAAGGGGGGGATTGTTTCCTTTTTCTGTGTAAAAGGTAATATGGGAGAAAGATCTAGCAGTGGACTCTCCTCTTCCTTGGTATTTGCCTTTAGACAAAAGTCATTTCTCACTGAGTAGCTTCCGTCTAACTGCTGTCGGGCGACTTTTCACCAAAAACATGGTAATTGATATTGAATACCATATCTGAAAATTTATTTTACTTGTGTGTCTCTTGGTCTTGGGTATGATTCCTTTTAGAGTTCTGTAATTTGATTGCATGTTGAGAATTTTAGGATTCATTTCTTTTATTACTCATTCAATATTGGTTTGGGGCTACAAATTTATATTTGTAGGTCAAGGTTCTGGAGTATGTTGGACTGGCTCCAAAGGGTAGTCTAAGGGTTCAAGATTTCCTAGAGAAGGCTGCAGAGGGACTAGTTGAAGGAGGAAAGTAAGTTTCACATCTATCTCATAATATCACTTTCTAGCCATAAAAAAATTACGTACCCATTGTTCAAAGGCTCCTCGCTATGCGAAGGTAAGGGGGAGGGATATTGTACCCAGCCTTTCCCTTGCATATGCAAAGAGACTGTTTTCGGATTCAAATCCATGACCAACAAGTCACCAAGGCACAATTTTACCGTTGTGTTAGGGTTCGCTCTCAATATCACTTTCTAGCCATGCATATGAATTTATGGATATAGTTTTTCAACTGAGTAAAAATGAGAATGCTCTTTGCAACATGTACAGTTCTCATCAATGTGGCAATTTTTAATCGTCAAGGTCTCTAATCTGAGTCCATCTTATCCTTGAGCGAAACACCAATTAATACATATGAAGATTAACTAACACTGACTAATCTGAAACATGTCTTGTGTTTGTTACTCTTCCAGGAGAGAGATTTTCACACCAATGTACTTCTTCTTGGCCCGGAAGCCTGATTCAGACAGGAACTAAGCTGGTTGTACAATTAGGTTGCTGTTTTCATCAGTTACTGTGATTCTGGTAGGGTGAATCGTAAGCTAGGATTGTTTTTGGCCTTGTCGCCTTAGTGATTCTTTCCGTTTCTTTGTATTGTTTAGGTTACCAACACTTCATTTTGCTGCTTGTTTCGATGAAGCAGTGCTCCTCCATATCTTGTTTACCCTACATATTATATGCTCTTTTACTTTGTTTAAATGTAGTTGCAGTTTTTGTCTTAGTAGTTTGAATTGAGCGAAATTTTAGTCTTCCAAGTTTTTTTTGAGCTAATTTTTTTTAATAAGCAATAAGCCAATTAAGTTGCTCTAATTTTAAAAATAATTTAGTATCAGAGCAATTTTCTTATACTCAAAATCTCAATTTATTATTATTTGTATTCAATTATTTTGGAGTTTATGATATATTTTGGGATGTGAAATAATTAAATAATTTAAAATCAAGAAATTTAGTGAAAACTTAATAAAATTTGGAATTTTTTATAAGGTATGAGATTAGGCTTTGAAGAACGAAAATTTTGATTTTTTTTGTTATGAAATCTAAGCTTTTAGTCAGTAATTTTTAATAGAAAGTAATCAATTCAAGTTATAAGTATTTTGAGAACAAGATAAGAGATTGAAAATTTTACATAGAAGAAAGATAACTGTGACTGTATCTTACTTAAGTTTAAAATGGAGACTTAATTAGCTTATACCAATAAAAGATTAAATTTGTACATTGTTTAGGCTAAAAGACAAATAATGAACTGGTAACAAAGATGGATTTAGACCACTCGAGTCACACACGGAGATGGATCTATAGACAATCTGCTAGTGTTGATCCGGAAGAGGTCGGATAATGCACATGGGAATGCATAGTCTTTCTTATCTTAATCCCATCAACTAACATAGGAAGAAGCAAAATACCAACTAGAGTTGCATTAATCACAACTAATTAGAAATGAATTTTTACTCAGTCACTTTTGGTCATAATAAGTATTCTCAATGTCACTTATGACTTATTCTTAATCTGTCTTTAAGATTAAAAACACCCAAATATTCTTTTATCACTAAAATAATCCTGACTTTCCAAACAATTTGATTGAATATAATATTCAAATCCCTCAAAGAGAATATACAATTAAGTCTGAATACAACAACTTTGCTAAGCAAAAGAGGAAGCTTTCTAGGTTATGTAGATTTGAGTGTCCATCACTTTTTGATAGAGTCTCAACACTTGTATAATATGAATGAATTATTATGCTCTATATTGCTTCTTGATGTTGCTTTTATAGGCTTCAAAACTTCTGTTATTTATAGTCTTATTGGAGAAGTAATTGTTGTCTCAAAACAAAGTTCTTCTTCTGTTTGTTGTAACACCCTAATTTCCGGTTTACATATAATCAATATTTAAACTTATTTTAATTTGATAAACATGTAAGTCTATTTAATTTTTCAAATACTGTAAATTAAGAAAATGTAGTTCGAATTTTATAGAACTTTTGAAACTTTTCATTGATTAATTTCAAAAGTTGGTACCGTTTAGTAATTAAAACATAGCATTTAAATCTTCGAGAAGGAAAATGTTGCGTTTTTTTAAGTTTGAATCATACATTTAAAAGTGAGTAAACAAAATGAATAACATGGGATATCTCTAGCTACAATATATATGCTAAAACTTCTGAAGCCTAAGTCCGCTCATATCAAAATACATAAAATGGAAAATATCCTAGACTTAGAGTTGTCATCACTAAACCCAACCCTGCATGTCAGACTAAACCCCAAAAGAAATATAATGACAACAAGGATGATGACGGTGAAGATGATATCTTTATGATCTCCATAAGTGCTGTCATCTGACCCTAAAAAATAAAACATAAGGGTGAATCTTCCACCTTCGTCAAACACATAGTGGACTTAAGAAGTCACACACAATTTACTGAGTACAATGATGTGTTTGTCTACTGGTCTCACTCACACCCTAATTGTTTCCAATACTAATTTTGGGAATTATTTCTCACTAGCCAACTGCCATAGGAACTTTCAAAACTCAGTGGTCTTACAATATTTTAGTTAGGATGAATGTTGGGAGTACACATTTTCACCATGGTACAATGGAAGACTTTCACCAATCGATAATGGCTCGCTTCAGTCAGGGCTGTCAAGCTGGCTTTATGATAGTAGTCACCACTTGGCGCCATACCCTTGAGGATAGTTACGTCCTACAATCATTTCCCAAGTACAAACCCATGGTCATCCAACAACTTTGAGGACTGACTCCTTAATGCGTCTCCCTACTGGGATTGTCCCATGAATCAATGAGGTTTCGTTGCAATGGTACGAGATGGTGTTTCACAAGCTTTACAAATCCTTTAATGGTTATCTCTCCTTCTATAAGGGCACAATTGCCTCAACATAGTCATACCTCTCACAAAGTATAGTCAAATGACCAAACATCCCACAAGATTCACTTCACTTTCCTTATCACATGTCACATACGCGTCAATCCTCGATTGGCGTCCATCTTGCTTTGACTTCACTTTGTTGTACTTGGTCTTGCTTGACCTTAAACAAAAAGGTTTCCCTTCCTTCGATCCTCACTATCGAATAACACAAGGAATCACAACAATTTACATAACCAAAAGGTGATCAGTCAATCACACAATCGTCCACGACATATAATAATTTCATTTAAGTTTTATGGATACCTCACCCACTCAAGTCTTAGGTATACTTTACCCTCTCAAGTATTATAATTGTCCATACTTGCCATTTTTCCTCCACGCAAAACTCCTAAATCCATTCTATGTCCAATGCACAAATAAAGAGTTCAATTATAATAAAATTATTCTTAAAATTAGTAGTTTACAATCTAGGTATTTTCACACTTTGTTTAGGGCTTATTTATCGTTTATGGCCAAAATCGTTATTAATACTAGAAAAGAGTTCTAGTCATCACAGGTGCTTGTACTCGAGTCCTTATGATAGCACCACAGATAATACAGAAGCACACTAGTTGAAAATCAACTGTATCACACAAGAAATCACATGGACACGCAAGTCCAGTGTCCAAGGTTCACATTCCTCCCTGCCAGTCTCCAATACAATTAAAATAAAAATAAATACATCACATGTATCAAATAACAATTGCCCGAGGTTCACACTCCGATGGTCTTTCAATCAAATTAATTAAAACATCAAGCTATACATTTATTCATAAGTCAATAAAAAAATTAAATTCACTTAGTAGAATAACAATTAATTTACATAGATAAAAAAGAAATTTAAAAGCTTACTTTTCTGATAAACAAGATAGAAAGTAGGCTCAAAGTAAAATTAGTAAATGATTTTTAAAACATGAACTTTTTACATAGAAACAAAGTTCATTAACTATGTCTCCTAACTTGGTATCCAAATTGTCTAGAAAAAATCTACTAAAATTCCTAAAACATCTAAAACATCTACAAGGTAGTAAGACAGTTTTGGACTCCAAATGACGTCATTTCAAAGAATTGCACTTTTCTATACCTTCCCAAAAATAATTTGAGTTCTACTTTTTCCAGATTAAATTTAACACAATTAATGTTTCATCAAAGTAAAATTTTCACTCAAATTCCTTTTCTACAATTCCCAGCAAAATTTTATTTAAAGCCATTTTTCCAGACTTAAAACAGTTTTTCATCATCTCTTCTTTGCCAAAAACCTAATTTTAAATTTAGAAGATAAACTTTGTAATTAGCTTCACATACACTTTTGGAAATCTAATTTTGTATAGTTTTATGATATGTAAACACATTTTTAAGGAGCTCAACACACGTATAGAATTAAGAAAAATCGAGCACTGGCAAAACCAAAATGAAAAACAAAGAAGCCATTTTGCATGTCACGAATGGCCCTCAATTTGAGCTTATATCACCACAACTCCAAAATAAAAGTAGTAGAATTGAGTGTCTAGTTATATTTAAAGCAAATTTTACAAAACTCCAATGGTTAGATATTTTTAAAACCTGGAGATAGTTGAGTCTGCTCTAGCCAAAACATGATTACAGCCACTGCCTCAAGTAATTTGGCTTTGAGTTTCAAGAGGAAAACTTAGTTTAAAATTTTGAGAAAAATTGGACAGAGTCTCTTTTGTATTTAGAGCCTTTCAAAAGAATTAAAGAGTCACATAGATGAAGAAAAGATACACATGCACTCACAAAAAAAGTCAATAACCTAAAACAAAATATTACAAGCAAGGGTTTTCCACCCATCCAAATCAACATGAAAAGCCAAGCTAAGACCAATGGAGGCAAGCATGCAACATCATGTCCATGGTTTTGTGTCCACATCAAAGAATTCCCCTTACCTAGTTCAAAAGCTCAAAAGAAGATGAACAAGAGATGAAGATGAAAATGGTAGCTAGATTTGGTGTTGATGAGGCTTCCCAAACTTGCATGCAAAGCAAAATTATTCCATTCCTCCTCCTAATTATTTTTAAAACCTAGAGATAGTGGCGCCTGCTCAAGCCAAAACATGATTACAACCACTACCTCAAGTAATTTGGCTAATTTTCAAGAGGAAAACTTGGTTTAAAATTTTGATAAAAATTGGACAAAGTCTTCTTTGTATTTGAAGTTTTCCCAAAGAATTAAAGAGTCAAATAGTTGAAGAGAAGAGACACATGCATAAACAACAAAGTCAATAACCCAAAACAATTTTACAAGCAAGGGTTTTCCACCCATCCAAATCAATATGCAAAGCAATCATGCAACACCATGGTTGAATCCTCCCAAAGACAGCCATGGTTTTGAGTCCACATGAAAGAATTCCCCATACCTAGTTTAAAAGCCCAAAAAAAAGGAGATGAAAATGGTAGCTACAGTTGGTGTTGATGTGGCTTCCCAAGGTTGCATGCAAAGCAAAATTCTTCCCTTTCCCTTCCTTATGCTCCTCGGCCAACAACACCCACAAGTCTAAGGCTTTGTTTGGGAGTTAGGAGGGAAAGGGAAGGAAAGACATTCAAGGGGAAGGGAGAGGAAGGGAAGGGAGGAAAATGAGGGAAGTTCCTTCCTCCTTGTTTGGGAGTTAAAAATATATTAAGAGAGGGAAATGAATAGTTAATAAGACACTTTTATAATTTTGCCCTTATTTCAAAAAAGTTAAATTCAATTAAATAACACTAGTTGAGGTAGGATAATAATTTTATTAACACTGGTTGGGGTAGGATAGTAATTTTATTACTTCTCATTCTAAAAACCCCGAAATAAGGGGAATAACAATTTTTAGGCTTTGGAGGAATTCAGAGGAGTTTTAAAAATCCTCAAATTCTTTTCCTCAAAAATTAAAACTCCCAAACAAGGAGATGTTACTATCCAAACTTTTTCCTTCCCTTCCTTCTCCTCTAAAATCTCTCTCTCAAACAAAGCCTAAGAGATTTGTGTGTAAGAGAGAATGAGGGATTATAGAAAATTAGAAGGTTAGTGAGGTTTTTGGAGGGGTTGGCCGTGGGATTAGGTGCTAGGTGAGGGTGAGGTTTCACAATGTGAGCATGTGATTAGGTATTGGGATGGCCAATTAGGAATTAGGTTTTAGGTGCACTAGTTTAGTTTACACCGTGTAATTTTACACTGTGTAATTACAAAGTGATGAGATTAAAATTTTATAAACCTTGTATACTAAAACCTACACTAGTTTATCAATTAACATTTTATCTGTAAAGAAATTATTCATTTGACAAAATTTTACAAGAATTAAATTAACAGACAAATTTTAGAATTTAAAATACAAACAACATTACAAACAATTTGATTAATTAAAATATTGTGATAAATATTTAAATAAAAACTACAGACAATTCAATCATAGACAAATTACTTACATGAAACTAGTACCAAAATTTAATTTAACTTGTAGAGAATTATATATATATATATATATAAAATTAATCGTGTAATTTTTTATACTTAATTAATCATTATTATGAAATACTCATTTCATTTACTTTTCTTTATTTTTTTTAATGACCCAATTAATCATTGACTCTATTTAATTATTCAATCTGCACTCTTTATTTTATTAAAAATAATTAAAGGCATATTAAATCCTAAACAAATCACTCACGTATCTACATATTGAGTTGTAATTTTTGGGGTGTTACTGTTACATCTGTTGATGAAGATGTCTGTTAAAGCATTAATTGCAACATTAAATGTTTGTCACAGACTTATAAACAACACTTTGTTTATTTTCTGCAATGAACACTCCAAATTTAGTGTCATAAAACAAATCAACTTTTGTACTACAAAGTACATTGTCATACCTCTAGGAGTGCCTTTTGATGGAATAGACAATTTTATCATTTGACTTTCACTTTCTCTTTGTTCATTGATAGATCTTACGAACAATAAATAGACATTCTTTGCATATCAAAATAACATAGCATTAACTTATCATAAATACCTATACTTAATGTCTATCTTTTATCGTCTAATCCATTAAATGCAGACTCAACAATTTTCTATCTATATATACTTTAGGCGCAATCTTTAAAAATTTATATTTATTTTTATGTGAGTATTATACTCAATTAAGTGAGATAATTAGTCACCCAACTGTCCTATGATAGTTGGAAACTAACTGATAGAGTCTTACCCTACAAGACTCTTAGATCTAGTAGAAAAGCTAGATTGTAATAGAATCTAATTAGGAATGAAATCATAATTTCATATCGACAAGTTTTAGTTTCTCATCCTCTCTCTTATTTTTTCTCTATTATTCACATGGTATCCGAACAACTTGCAACTAACTTATACACTATTATCTCACTTAACTAAGTACAATATTCACATAATTTTTCATTCAATCAAAACAATTGAGGACCCTAATTCATTTTATGACTCAACACCTATTCTTTAAATACAAGTTATATAAGTAACATAAACTAGACCATTTTTTTTTTATGCTCTAGTCTATTTCTTTTCTTCGTGTAGATGCGTTCAAGATACTTCAATTTCTCTCACACCCCAAAGAAGTTTGGATAAGAAGATGAATTGCCAACTTTTGTAAAATTGGAGCACCACTTCCTTAAAATGCCCACCATTGATCTACAATAATTTATGTTTAGTTATTTGACCATAAAACATACATAACTATTTACATATAAAAATTAAAAATATAAATTGGTGCTTATTAGGTTGTACGGTCTTTCTAACAACATATTCAAAATCATTATAATTGATCTAAAATCTCTGGGGAAGACATATAGTACCTAGGATCATATTAGGAAGATCCTAAGGAGCTTACCTAATGTATGGAGACCTAATGTAACAACTATCGAGGAAGGAAAAGATCTAGCCACCCTGAAGCTAAATGAATTGCTATGATCGATCTTTATTTTTTTTTTACACTCTTTGGCAGTTGTCTATGTTTATTTTTATACTTAGACAAATCATACTGGTGAATAACACGGGTTAAATATTACACTTCAATTTTATTATGTATTAATCTTTTTATGATTTTGTGTATATATTTCAAACATATTCTTAATAAATGTTACATAATTGTTTATTTCCATTAAATAAAGACATTAACATTCAAGATAAAATAGTGGCGTCAATTGGATAAAAAAAATAAAATTCAAGAGTAAAATTTGTCACACTCTTTGGCAATTGTCTATGCCTACTTTCACACTCGGGAAAATCACATTAGGTGAGTAGCACGGGTTAAATAGTATGCTTGGTATATGAATCTTGTTGTGATTTCATTATGTATGTTTATGCACAAGTTAAAAACTATACTTGTTGTATTACTTCTTTTTGTGGCTTTGCATATTTAAATATTTTCTTAGTAAATATTATTAAATTGTCTAATTCTATTAAATAAAAGTAAATAATACATTTAAGGTGGCATAAGTTATATACAAAAATAAAATGAAGTAAAAGTTGTCATATTCTTTGCAGATGTCTATGTTGATTTTTACTATTAAATAAAAAATAAAATCCAAAAAAAACACACTCAAATCCTTTGTTCACCTTAGGGTTGGCAAAGTGAGCCAACCAACCTAAAACGGGTCAGATTGGCCCTAACCCACCAAAAAAAAAAGGGCCAGGCTGGACTGGCCCACTTTTGCAAAGTGGATTGGAAATGCTAGCCCGCCCCATTTTAAGATAGGTTGGTGGGTCAGTCCACCTAAAAAAAAATAAAAAATTTATTTAAAAAAAATAGTGTATGAAAAAGTGCTATACATTTTCATGGACTAAAGTGGGGGCATAATTGAGCGCCAAGTTGTGGAGGATGGGGGCAGCATGGGTGAAGGAGAAGCCTGAATCAATGACAAGGCTGCATTGAGCCTTGGCGAGGAGCCCATTGGAGGTTGACGAGGGAAGGGGGACATAGAGGGCTTGGAAGGCAAAGTCCTCGAAGACGACCTCGTTGAGGGAGCGCTGAATGGAGGGGGGTGTGAATAGAGGCATCGTGAGAAGGAGGAAGGTGTGGGAAGGGGGTGTGGGGAGGAGGAGTGAGAAGAGGTATGACCAGATTTCGCGTTGGAGGTCCGGGTTTGTGATGTAGCCACAATCCATGGGGCGACGCACGACGACAGAGGTTAGGTCAAAGGTGAGGGTACACCATTGCTTGGAGGATGAGTGGTGGTGGAGGCAGTTAGGGACCACAACGGAGGGGTCGTGCTCGCCGTCGAGGCCTGCTTGATGAATCTGCCGCCATTGTCAACGACAACCACGATGGTGAATGTTGATATCTACAACCTCAGCGTTTTTTTTTCCTATCCTGGAAGAAAGGATCTTTTGTTTCTGTAATGTTGGATTGCACTCAATTTGTTTTAAAAAAAATTCATTGGCCCCGTGGGTTGGCCTGACTTTGGCCCATGATTTTAGTGGGCCGGGTTGGCCCAACCCGTTTAGTTTAGTGGGTTGACAATGTTAGTCTAACCCACTTTTTTTTGTGGGCTAAATGGACTGGCCCAACAGACCAGACCCATTTTGCCATCTCTAGTTCACCTATGCATTGTACGGGTAAAAAAAATTAGTTATACTATATATTAATGTCAAGATTGTGTAAAAAATAACTGTGAGTTTGTACTCAACTAGCATTATGTTATGCAAACCATTTTGTAATGACTTAAATATGTTTTTGGTCCTTTAAGTTAGTGTCTTTTCATTTTTGGTCCATGTAAGTTTGTGTTTTTTCAACTTTGGTCCCTCTAAGATATTTTACTCATTTTTAATCTATGTAAGTTTGTATTTTTTTCAATTTTGATTCATATAAGCGTGAACTTATGGGGATTATAAATAAAAAATTAGAATTACAAGGACCAAAATCAAATAAACACACATTTAGAAGAACTAAAATTAGAAAAATAAACTTACATAGACAAAAAAATAAAAAATTACTAACTTAAAGAGATAAAAAACATATTTAATTACTATGTAATGGACCCATGAACTCCAAACTTTGAAAGCTACCGTGAATTCTGTGTTATCCAAACCTGGGTTTGAATTCACAAATTTATTTATATTGATTCAAGTCACATTCTAGATTTTTAACATCATAATCTAGGTTTAGCTACCCTTATACTAATTATTTAAAGTTAAGTTTGGGCATCATTTGTTACATGTATACATAAAGCATGCATCTAGTTAGACTAAGCACCACCTGATGGGATCTCAAGCTGTATCACGAGCCTTGCAAACAGGTAAATCATCTTCAAAATTGGGAGGGACTCCAAGGATAGGATTTCTCTCAAAGAAATTAGCAGGCTTCAAATCAAAACTTGATGATACAGTAGGCATGATAGGGTAGTCTTCTTGACAGGGTATATGATGGAACCCTATTGTGTACCACAACACAATGTCTTTATTCTCAATTGGACGATCCCTGCATATTAAAATATCAGCAGACAACAATCTAATAAATTGATAGTATAGTACAATGTCTTCACTAGGCACCAAATTCAAAGTCATATTATACCTACTTTTCTATCAGTATATAAGTGATTGATTTGATCTAAGCAATTTAATTTTCCATCAGGTAGAACCTAAGTTTATTCAATAGACGGATTTTTTTTCTCCCTTTAATTGATCCATAACAAAGACAGGATGTGAACTCAAGAAATTTATTGGTTGAAAATCAACAACTAATTTTTTGAAATCGTGATTCTTGATATTCATTTAAGAAATTAACTTCTTTCATCACATATTCACATTTTTTCTAACAAACTTTATAATTAATTAAAATTTTATGTAGATTCTACCAAATATATGAGCCTTATTTCCTCTTAAGTGGACCTATTTCCAAAGTGATGAGACCTATATGAATTTAAATCAACAATAGAAAAAGACATTGATAAAATATATTGATTAAGGAAATAAAAAATAAACATTTATTATAAAAATTATAAAAGAATATATAAAAATTATAAAAAATATAAAATGTATTTTCTTTTTAATTCCTTAACTAGTACACTAAAGATGCATACTAGCATTTGCCATAGAAAAATCATAAAGACAAGTAAATAAGTTCTAGACGTCCCTTCATAGTTATTTTGTCGGTAAGTGATTGTTTTTTTATAGCAAATGTGACAGCCGTGATTATAGAATTGGAATTGAACCATGGCAAGGGAAAGGTAGAATCATGAAAAGAATCTTTGACCTGTTGGACCAGACTTGAAGAGTATCATCGCCTTTGCTCTGGTAAACAAATAGGCCACCAGCCCATTGCTCACTTTTGTTGTAAGGAGTGACCCATAATTGATTGTTGGTAAAAGCTGCTCTTTTCTGTGGTGGATCTTCTGGATCCAGCAGGCTAGCTGCTGTGGCACCAGGAACCAATTTGTACCCAACAGGGTTCCCTACCCTTGTCTTCTTCAATGGGTTCACCACATGAAATTCAGATGGCTTATAGAGTTGAAGTCTTATTTGAGCATCTTTCTCTGTCTTTGCCACTTTTTTAACAGTTTTTAGATAACTCTTTCTGGGTGATTCTCCCGGAGAGGTCTCTTGCTTCTTTATGTTTACCTTAACAAATGAATTGTCAGAGCCATCAACGTCCATATCTAGGTAATATGTGATAAAATGATCATGGATTACACCAATAATGTTTTCACTCAAAAGGGTTCCATAAAGATATTCTTGGTTGGGGACTTGGTCCATATTCTCATTGGTAGTTCCTTTCACCATCAAGATACCACTCAGTCCAACCTGCATCAGACAAATTGCCTTGATATTAGCATAAACTATTGAATACAAATACAATAAGAGATAAAAACATTACCATCAATCTATAAAGGTTCATCCATCTTACCCTATTCCATCAATCTATAGTGCAAGTTGTCCATTTTTCTATTACGTGAACAACATGACAACTTAATTCATAACACACTGCGCAAGGGAGACATTATTGAAAAAGTTGCATAAAGACGTCGTCACACTTGACTAATTAATGTTACATGTTATCAGGAATTTTGTGTCGCAGCCACACTATATATGTTATTTTATCACATCACATCTTGATTAGTTTACCATACACTATGTTTTCAAGAAGGTTGGATTGAAGCCGTACTTTATATATATGTTAATGCATCACATCACATTGATTAGTTTATTATACACATGCCAGCAGAGGTTACTAGGTCTTTGTATCCTAAAAAAGAATATGTAGAAACTAAATTGAATTTCCTTCACTAACCTTTGCTCTGATTAGCCCATCAGTTTGAAATTCCCAATCCACGATATAGTCATAGTTTGCTACTGCTGCTGCCATCCTAACCACTAGTGTCACCTTTGGCCTCACTTCTGTAACCTGCCACAGTAGCACAAACCCAAAAATAAGTTAAGAGATAAAATCCTTTGAACTATATGAAGAGCAAGGCATCATGATTCGTGATTAATGAACTGGCAACAAGAAAATACTCAAAATTCATAATTTTATGAATGTGCATAATTAGAAACTAGCACTATGTCCATGATTTTAACAGTATGCACATTTTCCCAAATGCCACCATAACTACATTGTTTTCAGAGTTCAAAGCCAGTGGAAGAGTCACGTGTATCTCAATGTGCCCAACTTCATATAATTCCTATATGTTATATAGCACGTATACTTCTCCTGTTAATAATAATAATAGTAGTAGTAGCAGTAGTAGGTAGGAAAAACATTGATTAGAGAAAGTCCAGGAGCGGAGCACCACTTTATCCCAGATATTTGATGTTTGGTTAGCATTGTCATTGAAACTTAGCATTTTATCAAATATTATTTACTGAACTGATTTTATCCAGGCATCTCAAAAAGTCTGGGATATCAGTATATTCTTTTATGTTCGGTTTTGAGGAAGCAAGGAAAAGAGTCTGTACAAACTTATCTTTGTTACTTATATCAGGTGCATAATTTGAATGATTACACCGCTCTACAGTATTCAGTAATTTCTGGTCCAGTTTATCATAATCAACAACATATGCATAAGGAAATACCAAAGAAATACTCGTGCTCTATAATCCATCTAAGCATAAACACATATAGCATAGTCAATCACATAACAAATTCCAAATGAAAACAAGCTACAAAATATATTTGATGCAGCAAAAGTTAGAATAAGTGGTTGGGAAAGAAAGAACAAAAAGTAAAAGAATTGTAGAAAAACCTGGCATTTTGAAAAGTATCACTAATAACTAATAAGTAATAACAGCATAAATAAACACTGAATTTCTAATATCACAATTAACATGAAACTTTAGTATGATGAGGTTGGCATGAGTAAAATGCTTACCTTGAGGTCAGTGATGGGGCACTCGGCATGTCGCCACGCAATGTCACCAGCATAACTCTCAAAAATGCAAATCATGTTGGGTTGGAGATATGGTGTTCCATCAGATGAGGCAAACACACCATCCATGTAGTAAGCATTCCTTGGGCAATCATTCAAGGGGTCTAGCGGCATTGCCTGCAACCCAAATCCATACTCACCAGCATCCATGTAAGTCTTAAAGTACCACCCTTCTGTGGGATCCATGTAAGGCACAAATAGCTCAGAGGTGAACCCTTTGTACATGACACTTCTCAGCTTTGATGTGTCAGGGTCCCTCACCTTGGCTTGTGAAATTATGGTCCCAGCTCTTGGGTCTGGTCTCAGATGGAATTCCCAGTTTGCCCATTTCACCAAGTGCCCTTCAATTGTGAAGCTTGGACCTTTTGGTTGCTCCAAGGATATTGGATTCAGTAGCCTCAACTCTCCATTCAGCTTCTGAATGGAGTAACGGTAGTCAGTGTTAATTCCATTCGCCACAGGGATGTTTTGGCCATTATCTGAAATTGCCAGCACCTCTTTTTTATCCATGTCAACCAAGGCAGTGACACCCTCAATTGGTTTCATGTAGAAGTTCACAGTGCCTTCTTTGGAATAGCACTGCACCTTAATCAACCTTCTGTTCTCCTCTACTGGGGTCCCATACCACCCTGAAGAGATTGGCAAGCATGCCAGGTCTGCTAATTTGACACCGCGTTTAGTGATCGAGCGGTTGAACTCAGCGCTCTTGAGGGGAACCTCTAGTACCCCCACCATGTCTTCCATGGTCATGGTGGGGTACCCCGAGACTGAGCCGCTGGTTTTGTGGCTCGCCACCTGGCCGGTTTCGAGGTCCACAATGAGCACATGAGAGTCTCCCTTCACATATGCAACCACGGAAGCCTTCCTAGGCAAGGGTGGATCATCCTTTTTCCATTTGAGGACTAGTTTTTTGTCTGGCTCTTCAAGGACAACTGAGTTGAGAGTGTAGGTGGATGAGGACTTGAAGAGAGGGTGGGTGGATAGGATGGTGCGGACCTTGTTGAACTCTTGGATGGTTAGAGGGTCAAGAGGGTGCTCAGGAATCTCGGATTCATCATGGTGTTGGTTGTGATGATATGTGGAAAATGGTGATGGTTTCTTAATCCGGTTATTAGGATGTGCTGAAGAGTAGAAGCGGTTCTTTGAGGTCCACCATCCAGAGTAAAGGTTGCAGTCGAGAGCCTCCTTGTTGGGAAGCCGAGTGACAAGTAAAACTAGTGCCACACCGATTGAAAGAACAAGGAAGCGCCACAAGTTTTTGGCCTCCATGGATAGATATCACGAGTGAGAGAGAGTTTGTGTGAATAGTATTGAAACCAGAGATGAAAGCTTCACGTGAATATCTATATATATAGTAAAAGACCTAAGAAATGGAACATAGACTACTAAGGTCACTGTTGAAATTGAAAATTGGAGGAGTCCCACCACCACTTGCAAGATGAGAGGGAAAATTTGGCTGCTAGTCTCTACTACAACAATGGTATTCACAAATTATAAACAAATTAGGATTCAGCTTTCCAAAACTTACTAGCTAGTAATCTCCTCCACTTAAAAAGCATAGACCCTGCACACACAACACAACCAACCCACTTGCAGTTAAATGGATTATCAGTTAATGGTACCATTTAAAAAGGAAAAAAAAATGATAAAAAGAATCTAAACAGAGCATCTATTTAAACAGATCACATGGCTTCATTGAACAAATAAATTAATTCTGTATCACAATGAGGAAACAATTACTAGTCATCTAACTCATATACATACACAACTTCAACATAGTTCTCAACATGACAACATCCCCTGATTATAAACCCAAAATCCCCTAACTAGTAGTTACTTACTTATTTTTTTCTCGTTCTTTAGCTGCACCATGGAACATAAGGCACTGCCTGAGGTTATAAACTTATTGCACAGAAGGGTCCAAGCTGAGGAGTGAGGTGTCAACAGTCTCTATGTTGATATGCTTTTAAGGATTACACATGCAAGGTGCGCAGTGAGGATTGGAAATATTTGGCAAACAAAGCAGCGTTCAAGTCATTGTGGCACGGCGTTCTCGCAACACGACATTGGATAACTTGACTTCAACGCACCAAAATATCAAAATGCGGAACTCCAAGCCACACTAGATGTTATTCTTTTAGCTTACATTATCTGTGTGCAATTCATCAAATTTTGGATTTTAGTCTCTTGAACAAAAGTTTGCTGGACATAGTCCCTTAGTTTTTTTTTCTCTTAATTTTTTTAGTCTATAAACAAAAGTTTAACCGGTCAAAATTCCTAATTTTTTAAAAATTTAATTTTTAAACCTTAAAATATATTAAATTGTTAAAAATACTGGGATTCAAATTTTTGTTGAGGAACTATTTTTTTTTTAAGTTTAAGAACATTGAACAGTTAAACTTTTATTTAAGAACTAAAAAGTTTAACAAAAAAAATTAAACAACCATGATCAATCAAATTTTTGTTCAGTACTGAAAACTAAATTTTGAAAAAGTTTAAGGACTAAAACTTAATTAACCCTTAATTTTATCCTATTAAATTTTGTTAGATTTGATCATAAGACAAGTGAATTAGGTGAGTGTTTAGTAATAATTTGAAAATGATGTTTGTTATTAACCACGAAAATGTGGTTATCTATAGGATCTCACATACACCCTAAAACGTTTATTTTACTATGTTTGGATATATTTCTCACTAGCCAACAACCACTAGAACTCCTAAAACTCAAAAGTCTTACAACATTTTAGTCAGATGACTTTTAGAAGTACACCCTTTGCCATGGTACAGTGGAAGACTCTCGCCAATTGGTTATGACTCTCATTTTTTTGGGATTGCCTAGTCTGCACTATGGAAAACGTGACCACAAACTTGACGCTAGATCCCCAAGAAACAACAATTTAGCGAGCATACCTCAAGTACCAATACCACTCTATAGGGTCATTTGATCTCTAAGGACTGACTCCTCAACACACTCCTCACTAGGATTTTATGTTCTTGTCTCTGTGGGGTTGTACTAGACATGGTATTAAATGACGATGAATTGGCAAAAGAGCATGAGACCAATCCCCGATTAGAACAACATAACATATAAACATACAAGGACCTTCCTCCCACACCACACTGTGTGGACACCGTCAATCGACCTCCGTCTCACAAGCTTTAACAATCCTTCCAATAAGATGCTCCACACGACTCTCTTTATCTTGGACTTTATGCATTCCATCACATACTTATAACTGTATACAAGCGTATGAAAACATACTACTACCACTAGAATAGAGTTCTAATCATCACAAGTACTGGTGCCTAAGTCCCTATGAACTACCATACATCAAACATCTTAAAAATAGTATTACACACTAAGATTGAAAATTAATCGTATCACATAAACAATCACATGCAAATTCAATGTTCGAGGCTACACTCATCCTGATCTCCAATTTAAAGCATCACACATATCAATGATAATTTCCCAAGATCGCTTCTTGGGTCTTTCAATATAGTTAAATAAAATGATAAACAACATGACAAGCAAAGACCTCAAATTTAACTTAGCCTCAAAACAATTAATTGAGCTCCTTAAGAAAATAGTTTATTGAAAACATGGCAGAAAGTTGGTAGGGAATAAAAATAGTAAGCCATTTTAGAAAAAAACAAAGTTTTTATATGGAGTTAAAATTATTTTTCATAAAAGGTATCCCACTTGTCTAGCAAAAATCTATATAATTTCCTAAAAATTGAAGAAGGCAGTAAGACAAATTTGACTCCAAATTTGACTTGGGTTCAAAGATTTGCATTTTTCCAAAACTAAATTGAATGATACTTTTTACATATTAAAGCTAACAAAATTATCTTTCCGATAAGGTAAAATTTGTACTGAAATCATTTTTCTACCACTCTCAGCCAAATTTTCTTTCATAGCCATTTTCCAAGCACCAAAACAGTTTTTCTCTAAAAAAAGGTAAACTTTAAAATTATAAGATAAATTGAAAATTAATTTGTGATAAACCATTGGAAATATTATTTTGTCTAGTTTTAGAATCTATAACCACAATTTCAAGAAGAGTACCACAAAAATGCAAAATAAGAAAAACCACACATTGCCAAAGCCAAAATGCACAACAGGGCTGCCATTTGCATGTCATGGATGAGCCTCAATTTGAGTTCTTCTCACAAAAACTCCAACAGAGAAATTGTTTTATTTGGTGTCTAGTTTAATTGAAGACCAATGTTGCAAAAATACACTGGTTAGATTTTGAGAAAACATGAAAACAATGTGGCTTTTCCAATAACCCTCACCATTGATTTGGCTTTAATTCCCATAACCAAAACTTGTCTAAAAATTTTGAGAAAATTTGGGCATAGTATCCTTTGTATTTAGAGCCTTACCAAAAATAGTAAAAAAGATGAAGAAAAAGAGCTCATGCACACATGCACAACCAATAAACACAGAAAATAGAACTTTGAAAACATGGGCTTTCACCCATCAAACTCAACATGGAAATTAATTAATCACACCAATGAAGACAAACAATTCTTATTATGGTTGAATTCCCCAAAGGTAACCAAGTTTGAGTTCACAAGGAAGATCCCCTTACCTAAGCTTTGGAGAGATCCACACACAAAAGGAAAGATGAAGCTTGATAGGGAAAATAGAGTTCACAAGCTCACAATATTGGCAAAAAATATGCTCTCCTTCCTCTCTTCTTGTCTCGGCCAATAGGGAAAAAAATGGAGAAAGGGGAAAAGCTTTTTTCTCTTTTGGCCAAGGTTGGAATGCTTTGGTGAGTGAGAAATAAAATGAGAGAATGTGTGGTGGGTGAGGGGTTTAGTGTCGTGAGGGAGAGAGAGAATGAGTGGGGTTAGGTGGTTGCTAGATGTAGCCTTGTGGTGGTTTAAGGCAGTGAGGTGTTGATCATTGGAGATGCATGATGTGAGGTGGAGTGGTAGGTGCCATTCCTAGGTTTTGCATGTAATTAGGTGTAGTATAATTTGGGATTAGGTTTTAGGTATGATTTAGTTTGCAATTTTAGAATGAAACTCAATGACTTAAAATTTTTACACAATATAATTTTACAATGTGTAAGTGGATGATTGCAGAGTAGTACTTGATGTATGCTTACTGACTTGTTGTTTCTTGGGGGTGAGACGTTGATTGTGATGGATTTAACGAAGTCGACTTGACAAAATCTAACAAATGCGAGACATAACCAAGGTTGATGAGAGCTTGCATTATACCATGACAAAGGTCTACTCCCAATCATCATCTAGTTGAAAAGTATGTAAGACCACTGAGTTCTTAGAGATCTAGTGGCAATTGGCAAAAAATGTGATGTGTTGTGAGACTAGTCAAGAAAATTGATTAAGGTTGAGTGAAGTCTATTAGAAAACCACAATGCAGTGGTTAGTAGGATTATGTCTGGTTGTGAGGTTCGTTTTGTGCATGGCTTTAGAGGGATGGAAGACTCACTCCATAACCTTTTTTTTTTACAGAGAATGGTGAATATGACCATATGCAAATGTCAAAGATTTAGTGGAAAGGCTACAAAAAATGTTTTTGACATGGATTGACTTGTTCGAGGAAAAGAAGGATCCTTTGAAGATGCTTCACAAATGTAGGTGGGTATAAAAGGGTTTGAATTTTATTTAGTCGTTGTTTTGAGTCTCAATATTTTATTGTATAATAAGGGGTAGACTAAAATATAATATTATGAGGTATCATTCATTTTTATGTGACTCAAATATATAATGTATTTAGTTTTGAGAATGTATATGCATATTTTGGGTACTAGATTTGTTTGTTGATGAATTTAAGGATGTTTAAACGAAGTTCTATTATGTTTCATGGTTTTATAGTGGATCTAGTGTTTTGTAAAAGAAACTTGGTTTTATTAAGATCGTTACTTTAACAAAAGGTGTTTTAATATAATGTTAATTTAATAAGAATGAGCTTCACTTGAAATTTTAAATAATTTCTTTTGAAACAAAAATAAATTTACCATAATTTTGAGTAAAAAATGTTTTAATAAATTAAAATTAATTTATTTCTTAGTTTAAAAAATAATAAGAGAATTTGTAAATAATACCAAGGAGTCTTACATCACATTTTATTTAATTTAGTGTCCATCAAAAAATGTCTCGTTAATATTAACTTTCAATCTTGATTATTACATCAACACTAAAGTTACATGACAAATCTTAATAACATACTTTCTAACACATATTTTTAAATACTAAATTATTGATTGGAATTTATTAAAAATCATAAATTTTGGTGAACTAACCTCTTATTTAATAAATCACTCTTATAAATTTATAATTTTAATAAAAAAATAAAATGTGTTAAAAAATTATCACTAACACTCATCAAATTTACATTTATCGTCAATTTTCATTAATTAGCATAGAACAAAAGCTAATAGTGAAATTTGTTGTAGTGAAATTTAAGTTATTTTTTTATGCAAAGATTATTGCATTTTTTATTCATAAGTTTATTGCATTCACTACCTACTTTACATTAATTCTAGAAAACCTACGTCACAGGGTTTATCTCAAAAAAAGATAAATTTTGATTTCCTAGCTTTTTACAAAAATATAAACAAGATTATATCTATCCCTAAGAAATTTGACAGAAAAATAAAATAAAAAAATTTAAAAAGACAAAAATAAACCTATATAAACCGACTCCTCCCGCTATAATTTTCAGCTCGTGTCACCGAAACAAAACACAAACAAGCACAGTGATCTTATTTGTCTCTCAGAACACGTTGATGGATTCCCCCTCTCGCCCCTCCGTCATCATCGTAGGTGCCGGCATCTCCGGTGAGTTACTTACTTCTGTCTGCGTCATTCCTATTTGTTCCGCGCAACGCACAAACTAAAATGAATCTCATTGGTGATTTGAAGGTATCGCAGCGGCGAAGGTGTTGGCCGAGAACGGCATAGAGGACCTGTTGATCCTGGAGGCTTCGGACCGCGTCGGCGGCAGGATCTGCAAGGAGAGTTTCGGCGGCGTGTCGGTGGAGCTGGGTGCCGGATGGATCGCAGGCGTTGGGGGGCCGCAGCCCAACCCTGTTTGGGAACTTGGCGTCCAATTCGGCCTCCGCACCTGCTTCTCCGACTACAGCAATGCGCGCTATAACATCTACGATCGCAGGTCCGTTCATCTTCCACGTAACGAAGTCCTTTGTTTGCCCTCTGTTTTTCATCTCATGTATTTGTTGTTGTTTCAGTGGGAACATCATACCGAGTGGAATCGCTGCTGACTCGTACAAGAAAGCGGTGGACTCGGCGATTGAGAAGTTGAGGAAACAGGAAGAAGAAGAAGCAACAGCATATGGTGATGACCACAGTAACAATATTAAAAATAACGAAACGAAACCGCCTTCGTAAGTGCAAATCCCTGCGCGTCGTTTTCAGCCGCAAAAGTCATTTTGCGAATGTGTTGTTATATATAATCAGTCATGCCTTCCAATTATTTTCCTTTTGAATGTTTTTTCTTCTTTTTTGTTGCTCATGCTTCTTTTACTCTTCCCCTTTAGGACGCCGGAGACGCCAATAGAGCTCGCCATTGATTTCATCCTGCATGATTTCGAAATGGCTGGTACGATCCGTTCAATCTTCGCTGTTAATTCGCTTCCAGTGAAAACATTGTAGTCTTTCAAACTCACACACAACAGAAAAGATTGTTCTTTATTTCTTTTGTCTTGGACTCTGCTCTGAAATTGGGAAATTTTGGGTGCACAGAGGTAGAACCAATATCCACCTACGTAGACTTCGGGGAGAGAGAATTTTTTGTTGCGGATGAAAGAGGGTACGATTACTTGCTGTACAAAATGGCTGAAGAATTTCTCTTCACATCCAAGGGAAGAATCTTGGACAATCGTCTCGAACTCAACAAGGTAAATAATTATTTATCAGAATTTTCTTATAGAAGAAGGCTTTTCCTTCTCCTCTTACCTGGCGATGCTCTATTGGTTTGTCTGTTTGCTTAACAATTACATTACCTGGTGAAAATATGCATTTGTTTGCTTCCCCTGCCTTGTGTTTTTCCCTTTTCTTATTGTGTTTCGTGGTCTCTTATAGGCTCTATTGCCCCACTTTTGGAGTTTGCATATAATGACTCTTTTTAAGCTTTTGTTTTTTGCGATATTTCTGTCACTCGTCTCATGTCAACTCCCATACCTTTTCTCGTGATGCTTTTGACTACTTTGTATTTTAAACGTAAATTATTAATTATTTCATAACTTAAGTCCGAGAAGATTTTAAAATCGTATAATACAGTATAATCAATGCTTAAGCTGGTAATCTCTTAAAGAAATGCCTAATTGTAGAACTATATTATAGATTTATGTTAATTGTGAAGCATTTTATTTTTTAAAAAGAGAAAATTAAATTTATGGGAATGCGATATTTTCAGTTAAAACATCCAACTTTCGAAAAGTTTTTCTCAGTATATAACTTAAATTAGGTTGTTGGTGTCTGTTACGAATTTTGGTTGAACATAATCTTAATTATTTGATGTGCTAAAATTTACAAAAATATCTTTAGACTTTAGTTGAGAAAAAAAAAGTATACTTAACTTAAATTATCTACTTTTTTTCTTATGTTACTTAAATTATTTACTTAATTACTTTATGGAATGAAATAATGTAGGTTCAAAATAAACCAAATAAAAAATTGAAAGAAGTGAGATTTGACCTGACGTTGAATTAAACATGTACGTTTTGTAAAAGAAACGGGAGACAGAAAAAAATAGCCGGATTTTGAAATAAAATAAAGTTTGTTTAGGGATAAAATTTAGAAAGTACTCGTTCACTAAAAGTTTTACAATCATGTGACATTGTTAAAGAAAAAAAAACATATAAATCATTGCAGAAATTCTGTCTTGTAACATCTTTCATGTATGTATCGTTCAGTTAGGGTATGAACACTTGGTGGAAAAGCACCGGGGTTGTTCTACAGGAATTTTTATTGTTTTTTATGTGAAAATTTTAAGTCATCATTTGAGTGTTCGAATATACTCTACGAAGGTCTCAGGGTGTATTTGACCATTGCATTGCATATTTTCAATTGTTACCATCGTACATTAATTTGCCGAAACCTCTGGAGAGCTCCGCTAACAGGCAGAGCTTGACTCACAAAAATTGCCACATTCTATTTCAATCCCCTTTTTTAAAGGTCTTTTACATCTGATACATTAGTTGGCCCCAGAGTTCCAATTTCTGTTACCAGCCACACATCATTTGAATTGACCCAATGGCAATAACATGAGGTGATGTGTCATTTTATCGCAAATAATAGTAACATAGAAGTCCCCATTTATTAATTAGGCAATACCTCAATCGCTCAAAATATCAGAAACTATTGTAGTTCTGAGTAAATTCGATAAAGCCACAATTACTACTCATCATCAGCTACTGGGGTTCGTGCTCCAAGTCGGCCTAGATTCCTTTGTAATAAATATTCCTTCGATTCAAGGCGTGACTGCTCAGATTCTCATGGGATTTTTATTACTTTGGACTTTAATTTAACTTTTTGACTGCGTATGAGTTCATTTTACAGCCTACTAAACATGGAGATTTTTTTATTTATAGTTCGACAAAAGCTAATTAATATCATATGAGCACGCACGCACTAAGAAATTACAATAATTTTTTAATTATAATGCAAAAAAATTATGCTATTCAATTTTTTTTTATAATTTTCATAATAAATATATATTTTTTTTATAATTTTCATAATAAATATTTTTTTTGAATTTATTAACAAGATCTTTATAATTTTTTGTGCATGCATTTGTTTGCATGCATTTGTGCAGGTCGTCCGGGAATTGCAGTATTCAAAAAGTGGTGTTACGGTGAAAACGGAGGATGGTTGCGTTTACGAGACCAATTATGTGATTTTGTCTGTTAGCATTGGCGTTCTCCAAAGCGACCTACTAGCCTTCAATCCACCCTTACCCGTACGTCTTCTCATTTTTGTCCAACTCTCACTAGCATAAAATATACTTCCTCGGTTATCTTTTATAAGATTAAAAAAAACACAATTTTTTTTTCATTTTTATAAGTAAATTTTGATTATTTTATTTCATTTAAATAAGATTATACTTAAAATATCTTTCATTTAATAAGAGTTTATATTTAATATTAAATTTTAATAAAAGATAATTTAAGAAAAATATTTTTAATTAAAAATAACACAATTTAATAAAGTTAATTAATTCTCTTAATAAATGTATTTTTTTTTGCTTATAAAAGAGAATAGATGAAGATGATTTTGTTGTACTTAAGATACTAATTAAGGAATAATGATAAAAAAATTTATTTAAATTATATAGGAACACATTTAAAAATGATAGGGAAGCATATTTTGGCGCATTCTACTAAAAAAAAAATCCCTTTTACTTTTGGCAAAGGATATCCAGAATTCTTAGAGCACTAGTTAAAAAAGTAAAAAAAAAAAGAGTATGTTTCTAAGATACGTAAAAATATGTTCTTCAATGATTTTTAAATGCACCGTCATATGATTTTCATTAAAAAAATTTCTCTTTTAATTCTTAATTAGTGTCTCCTTTACTCTTTTTTTTTTTAACTAGTGCGGTGAGAATACTTGTTAGCATTTACAAATACAAAATGATGTGGAAGTTACTCATTGGTTCTAAAATATGTGGACATCTCGTGCTTCTCACATTGATATTTCTAAGGGCATTGATATGAGAATCAAGGCCATTATATTGTATATTAACGCATTTACTTGCTACAATCATGGTGGAAATGAAATCTCTAGGGTGTGTTTCTGTCTATACGGGTCCCTACGGTAATAGTTTCCGTTAAATATCATTGGTTGGGAATGTAAAGAAATATAGAGACAGTTAGGTTTCGTATTAAAAATTGAGCTCTCTGGTTGATGACGCTAGAAGAAGATTTTCGAGGTGTCTTCATATGTAGAAACCAGGGATCGCATGATCCATGGTATCATTAATCCACAGTCTCATCGTTGGTGGTCTATTAACCCTCTTGGTTAGGCCAACACGTACGAGGAAAGAGGACGCCAACTTTAAATGATTAACAACTAATATATGATTGCATTCAAGTTAAATATAAAATTTCTAAATTATAAGATTATCTTGGTAGTAAAAGAAGAGAAGACTTTGTGCATTCGAATCTCTTAATAACAAAGAGTAACTATTAATAACTAATATATCACGATAAAAAAATAATTGAAACAATAGTTAATTAGCATGAACAAATGTTGCTATGTGGAACACTTAGCTGAAACCTGAATAGAACCTTACTTTTTAAAATGGAAAGGAAAGTTTAAAGTTAACAGAGTGGGGTAGGTGACACCATAGAAAAGGTTGGTGGATTTTTACTTTGTTGCATATATATTCATATGAATTTTAGAAACCTATGGGTGGACTAATGCACTGTGTACTAGAAAATTGTAGTCTAAGCTAAACCTTTCTAATCTAACCTAAGAGCAACTTGTGTGTTATCCAGGTTGTGGTTGTAAGACCTAAAACTTGTGTTTTAGTTTTATTTTTGGAGCGATCTAGTATATGAGTGATTTTGTATTCCAGTAATCTTTTACGACTTTAACATAAGACGCAGTTGTAAAAATATATGTATATAACTATCATATGATACAAACTTATTAATTTGTCAAAGATGATGTCTGAAGGACTTCAATATTTAGTAAATGTAAAGAGAAATTTAAAGATATATGCATGTGAACCCGTAATGTATTTGATCAAACTGTGTACATAAAATTACCAGTGACATGAGGACATCAAATTAAGAATTATTAAGGGATACTATCATTGAGGAACTTTGCCTTTTCCTTATACCACTCAAGTGGGCTTTAATGATGTTTTCTGTTGGTTAATAAATATTGTCTTCTTGAACAAAATCTTGTCTGATTCATATAAAATAATGAAACAGAGATGGAAATTGCAAGCCATTGAGAAATGTGATGTGATGGTGTACACCAAAATCTTTCTGAAGTTTCCCTATAAGTTCTGGCCAAGTGGACCCGAAAAGGAATTCTTCATCTATGCTCACGAGCGGAGAGGCTACTACACATTTTGGCAGGTCTGTTTTTTTTAATTCTTCCTTAATGACTGTCCAGTTCATTTTCCCTTGCTGCTTCTTTTGCTTTCTATTTCTGTTTTTGTTTCTATTCTCGACGAAACTTGTAGTGATTTACCATCTGTTTTGTGTTGTTTCTATTCATCTTATAAGTCAAAGTTCTGTGGGAAATTATTTATTATCTGAATTAGAAAGACAATTAAAATCTGCAGTCCATTTATTTCCAGTGAACGTAGTAGTCACTTACCTAACCTTAGGGACCCGGTTGAGCAAATGTATCTTGCTTTTAGATGATTTAAAGATAGTGATTGGCATCCTGAGGATTTAAATAATACCTTCTTGTTATAATTTATGTGTTGTGCATGTGGGTCACATGGTTCATCTTAATTTCTAGCTATCAATTAACTTGTGGTTTATCTTGATTTACAATAAAATAACTTAATAATGTTATCAAACTTGTTATTAAGCATACAAATTATGTCTTTTGTTTTTATCCCCTTCCTGTGGTTAAACACTCTGGTCAAACATTAAATATTTGTATAATTACAATCTGCTCTGGATCTCATCAATCTCATCAGTAAGTTCCAGATTTGAGTCGAACAATTATCGGTTGAACTTCGTAATAAATTTATTTAAAACTAGCTTTCAATACCATCTATTACTCTTGTCATAAATCGTAATTCAACATACTAGGCTTAATTGATAAAAACGAATCTTTTGTTTGATATGGAAAAATAGTTTTGCTATTATTCCTCCCCCTTTCCTGATTTTCGCAAGGTGGCTTAGGTGTCTATTTATTTTATGGTTATTATGGATAAAATTAGTTGAAAAGTTAATTTAAAACTAAAAAATTAATCAGGAAAACTGCAAAATTAACTAATTAAATTATAACCTTGCATTTTTCGTTTGTAACTTTTTCCTTTCAATTTGAGACATAATACATACATTCAATTGAAGCAATTTGATACAAATAACCTTGCATTTTAACAAATTCAAATTAAAAATACTTATCAAATTATGAAAAATTACAAAGATAAATTAATCTTCCTCAACTTTGATAATCTTTTATAGCCTTTGTATTTCAGTTTGATTGTCTTCATTCACCATTCTTTAGAAAAAAAAAAAACTCTCTCCAAATCATTTAAGTCTGCAAAATCTTGGAACAAATTGCTTCCACATCTTGATTCATTGACATCACCTAGTGGGGAGAGCGATATCTAAGGAAAAGAACAATGAAGATAAATTAACAAATTTAAGCTAATTCTTAGAAATTAAAAATAATCCATAAAACAAAACTCACCTAATGGGGAGGGAGAATATAAATCATTTACTATGGAGGCAGGTTCTTCAACATGTTTCTCTTTATTCAAGAAAGAGAATACTGGAAAGTCACATTCTGATTGTTACAATTTATAATACAATGAAAGATTCAAACAAAAGAAAGTTGTATCATTTTAATTAAAAAAGATTTCAATTAATTTCAATAAAAAATGTAAGACAAAGGCAATCCATTAAAACTGATTTATAAAAAGTCAATTACTACTGATTGATTTAGATTTTAATTCAATTAAAATTGTTTTATAGGACAATCAATTAAAATTGAAGAATGAAAGGACAATTACTTTCTTAAATCAAAATGAAAGATTCTTTTTTTATTTATTAGGATAATAGAATAGTGCTCAGGAATATATTGTACCATAATTTGATTGTCCATTAAAAAATGAATAATAATAAAATCTAAATGTTCTAATTTAGATGGTTCATCTTAATTATCACAATTATATTATTTGATCTAAATATTGAATAATTTCCTTTAATATTTTATGGAAGGAATGAATAAGGGGTTAACATGTAACATTATCCCATAGAATAAAATCTT
>CM023955.1:38458799-38481469 GCA_013407115.1 Glycine latifolia
TATATATATATATATATATATATATATATATATATATATATATATATATGATTTTTACCTTTATTACGTGCTCATGATAATAAATACTTTTGCTTCAACTATTTCCATTTGTCTTATTACGATCATATTAATTATATCTTCCCAGGGATAACACAAATATAGCAATGTTTTTCCCATATTACTGTTAGTTAATATTAAATGGTTCATCATCTTTCTACGATGTTTGTGATCTTGGGATTCCGCTGGAGTCATTTGTTTGAGTTTCGTAATGGGAACTACACTAGCTATGATTGGTTTCATATAAAATGGTTTATATAGAATAGTACTATAATAGGAAAAAATTGAGTTATACAACGGAGGAATAAAAATCTTATTCCTTGGACTATTGAATTTTGGTACAGGATATGAGTTCTATTCTTGTCAATACTAAAAACCTATGCAATGATGCGTTGATTTTGAATCTGAACTTATATGATAAGTGAAAATAATTGAAGTCAGGATCAGAATAATTTAGAAATAACCTTGGGGATTGAATTGCTTACCTGTCCAAATCTTAATTCAGAATCCGAATAGTTGTTTAGTTTCTTGGTTTATTCATCCAAATCATTTTAGTTTATCTGCTGACTTGTTTATCTGTCACCAGCACATGGAGAACGCGTATCCTGGCTCCAATATCTTAGTGGTGACATTGACTAATAGGGAATCTAAACGTGTGGAAGCTCAACTTGATGAAGAGACCTTGAGAGAAGCTATGGCAGTGCTCAGAGATATGTTTGGATCCAACATCCCCGATGCCATTGATATACTTGTCCCTCGTTGGTGGAATAACAGATTTCAGCGTGGCAGCTACAGCAACTACCCCATTATTTCCAATCATAAAGTTTTTCATGATATTAAGGTTTGCTTATTTACGTATTTTATAATTATGACAGTTTCCTTTTTAATCTGTTTCTGTTCTGTTCTTAAATATATCAATTGATGCTATACTTGTCTTTATATTCAATTTCCTTGTCTTTGTATTCTTCACCAGTGCATGTGACAACAAAACAACAAATGACGTTTGCTATTAATAAAATTAAAAGAGATTAAAGATTTAATTAAATAAACTATTTTGTCTCTTGATATATTGCAGGCCCCTGTGGGTCGCATTTTTTTCACTGGAGAGCACACTAGTGAAAGATTTAATGGCTACGTACACGGTGGATACCTGGCAGGTGAGGCACTATTTCAAGTTTATTGCTAATGATTGATAATATGTAACTGATCTAATAGAAATAACAACTAACAGGTATTGAAACCAGCAAAGCGTTACTAGAAGAAATGAGGAAGGAAAAAGAGAGCCAAACTCTGTCGTTAGAGCCATTGCTAGCATTGACAGGATCATTAACAATGTCGAAACCGGAAACAGTTTCCAATATCCACAAGTGCGATATTCCTACACAACTATATCTCAGTGGCAAGCTTGGGATACCAGAGGCCATATTATGACTATATAGATGATGCATATATACTTATGGTGAGGTGGGTCCTCCCTGATCCTTAAGTCTCATTCAAGTCCTTGGTGCTGCCGTTGGTAATTAATGTACATTAACGAGTCACTCAAGTATTGATGGTGAAGGGAACAAGTGTCGGAACACTGCGCAGATGCCTTTCACCGCTAATGAAGCTTAAATGCTACTAGGTTTTAATTTTTGAAGGGAGTTGATTAATTGGTATACACTTACGATTACTTTGTTTGGAAATTTACTGTTAAAGGATATATATATTTTTTATTAACGTTTGAGAATCATTTTTAAATTTTTAACAAAAAAGAGATAAGTAATAACAGTTATTACTACTTGTATATTTTCTTAATTTTTTTAAAATGAATTCTTAATTTTTTTAATGATTTTAGTATAATTATTTTTAAATATGAGACTTTAAAGTTGTAATTTTTTTTAATATTATGATTTCAAAGTTTTAAATATTTTGTACGACTTTAAAGTCGTTTTTTTTTATAGAAATAATTGGTAATTTTTTTTAAATGGTAAATTTTTCTTCTAAAAAGAAAATTGCTAAAATTTGTTTTTTTTTTAAATTGTAAATAATTTTTTAAATTAATTATTTAATAAATAAATTTAGAAAAATATAGACTTAAATTTTATATGATTTTATTTAATATTATTAAGGTATTTGGTATATTTAATTTTGACTATATTATTTTAATTTTTTTTTGTATTAATGTTAAGATTTTTATTTTAAATTTAAATTTAAATGAAAATATTGATTTTTTTTTAATATTAACTTACAATACATCAAATAATATTTAATTATATTTAGATTTTATTACTTGTTTTTTTATTATTATTAAGAAAATTAAAGATTTGGCACAATAACGTAGCTAAAATTTATTTTAGAAGTTATTTAAATATCATCAACAAATTATAATTTAGTAATAAAAGTAGTTATTAAAATAAAAACATCATTTATAATTAATATAAAATGAACAATACAAATTAAATAAAAGTCTAAAAATTATAAATAATATTAGTCATACACTTCCTTGTACACATTTACAAATTACAATGATTATGCTCTTTAGTTCTACACAATGAGCATTTCTTATGCATATTTGGAATTGGTTCATCCATCTTATTATTTTCTAAATTTTTTATATGATTTTATTTTATATTTTCTTAATTTTTGGTATATCTAATTTTTAATATATTTTCTATATTTTTATACATTTATTTATTAAATAATTAAATTAAAAAATACCATTATAAAAAACAAATTTTGCCATTTAAAAAAAACAAATTTTACCAAAATTTGTTTTAAAAAAAAGGTCATGACTTCCAAGTTCGTTCAAAGTTGTATACGACTTTGAAGTTGTAATATTAAAAAAAAAACTTTTCAACTTAAAGTTGTAAAAAAAAATTACGACTTTAAAATTGTAGTATATTTTAAAAAAATTATATTGGAGTCGTAAAATATTTTACGATTTTAGTTTTAAAAAAATTAAAAATATATAAGTTGTAAACAGTGTTATGACTTTAAAATCAGAAGTAGTAACAACTATTATAACTTATCACCTTTCAGATAAAAATTTAAAAATGACCCCCAAATAATAGTAAGAAAAAAAAATACCCCTTAAAAATAAATCTCCCTACTTCGTTCTTTATAGCCAGAAGAAATATTACATTTTAAGGATAACGGCTGTTACGTGGATCCTGATATTTTACTAGTCAATGATATCCATTTCAATTTGCTTGCAACGAACACGATTTCCCGGGCTGAAAATATTTGTGTGTACTTGAAAATAAAGGAAATGACAAAAACTAGAGTGAACGTAGTAGCAAGATTTTTTAAAAATCAAAAAGAGAAAGTGAGAGAGTAAAAGAAAAAAGTAAAAAAAAAAACACATTGTTATTCACTGTCCAGCCAACACATGAACATTGGCCGGACAGTTTTAATATATATTGAGATGAAAAAGACATAATCCTCTTAAGTCTTATTGCCTTTCATTTTGACACCAAATTTTCTTATTTAAATTTAAGATAAGGAAGTTGGATATATAGGTTCTAGGCTACCGTCTTAATTTTTAAATAGGGGTTAAAATTGTGGATTGACAGTTATATTTTATTTTAGCCTAGATTCTATAGTGAATCATCAAGTGGTGGAACCTTTGCCTTGCGTGTTCGACGTGGCTGAACCTTCTATCCTATTCTTTTGTATTCTAGCATCAATTCTTTGTCTAATGTTGGTTCTCGTTTTATTGTTGAGCATTTGGTATCTGTATGTTTTTAATGTAATTTGTCTTGGTTTGATTTGTTTTTGGAATAGGATTTGTGTGGTGGATTTATTGAGATGCACACAAACCTTGTCAGATTTGGGAACCAATTTATTTTTGGATGATTTTGTTTTGACTAAGTTCGTTCTTCATAATGTTGAGATTTCATTTCCTTGAGAATTTTGTGGATAAGAATGTTGTCGTATTCAAAATAGTGTTTAGACCAACCTTCAATGTTATTGTCAGATTATGTTTAGTTCTATTATTTAACATTTGATAACAACTAAGGATTTTATCATTATAATTTATATTAGATTGATTCTATGTAATTAATTCAGAATACTATTTGCTTATTATAAATAAAGACATTTGGCTATTCTGTTGTTTGGCTGATATTTTGGCTCTGTTCAATTGTTGTTTGGCTACCTGTTTGTTTACATCTCATGGCTTCTCCAAATTCTAGGTTCTCTCACTTTATTGTGACTTTAACGAATATATCCCTTATTTGTGCACTCACGAGGACGACCAACTACACTTAAATGGTGAGGGATTAGAGAGGAAATATTTCCCTCACTAAATTCTATTGCTAATCTGCAAATTTCTTGTAATGGCCACTGTTGTCCAATTGTGGTTCCAAGGCCATGTCAATCTCTTGACAACCCAATTGACAAATGTTCCTATTGCCAATCAAGCTCATTGGAAGTAGATTGACGCCTTTTTATGTAGCATCCTCTAATTTTCTCTTGCTCCCAACCTTCAGGCACAATTACAGGCTTTTAAGACCTGCTATGATGTGTGGATCAAGGCTAATAAAATATACTCCAACGATGTCCATCATTTCTTCAGTGTGCTTACCGATCTAATGAACATCAAGTTGGAGAATTCAGACGTGCAAACATACATTGGTAAGCTTGATTGTTGAATATTTCCTTTACTGCTAATGTTGAGACATTTTAAAAACAATGTGGTTAGTTCTTCATGGCGCTTGCTCTTGTTGGAATCACACCAGACCTTGAGGCAGTACACAATCAGATTCTATCAGGGTCCACTATGCGTACCTATGACAAGGTTCAAAAGCAGTTATTGCGTCTCTCCACTCCACATACTTCTGGAAGCTCTTCAATGTCTACCAAGGATTCCTTGGCTCTTGTCTCTCACTCCTCTCATCGTTAATAGAACTTACCCAAAATATATCATGAGTCATATGAAATTATAACATGATAAATAAATACTAAAATTCATAGAAAAATTAGAAAATGAACCTTAATTAGTTCTTTAGTCAAAAAGTTATGTAATCAATTCAAATAAATTCAAGTCCACAGGTTGCATCTTCAAATTATTGTCTTTAAGTTTGTTAAATTTATCTTCAAGTTTTAGAAATGACACAATTCTTGATTTGTGAACTTCATCACTAAGTTTTGGAATGTTTTTTTTGATTCTTTTCGGTCTTGCTTTAGACATGGACCTTTTATCCGTTGAAAAAATTATACTTGAAGTAATTGAACCTTTGCATGATCATATCACTTCCATAGTTGCATTAGCAAGTAAAAATGGCCTCCATCATTACACCATTATATAATGATCAGCGACCATCCAAGGCCCAATGAGAAAAGCATGATTATAATCCTTATCAAAGGTGAATAAAACCTGATAATAATCACGTGCACATCGATGATCTTAATAGTACCTTTTCTCTTCCACTCCCTCTTCAACTTTGCTTCAAGAATTCTGAATCCAACCTTCTTCCTCGATATCATAGCCATAAGTGAGCCTTTCCAAGGTTTACACCAATCTGAGAACTCCTCATTCGTGGGAACTTCTTTAAATCTTTCCATATCCTCCTTAGAAATAAAAGTAGGAAGAACTTCCTTATGAGGAACACCATAACATCTTCCATTGAAAGTAGAGAAAGGAACAACAACATCAAGCAATTTCTCGCAATAAAATGCTTTTACACCATCAATCTTCTTTTTCTTATCTACGTCCATCTCCACACCAGCTTCGTCTCCATCAGTTTTCGTCTTAACCTTCCTATTGGAACATCAGAGAAGATCATCCTCTTCTTTTGAAGAAACCCCAGAAATCCTAGTAGAGTTCTTACTTTCTTTCATATTCATTGAGTAGTGGGTTCTTTGTTCCCCTATATATAATTTTGCATCTGGTGATAATGTATATTCCCTTAGAAAGTGATTCATTTTTTTTACTTGGGAATTTGTTTTATTTTATTCCACAAAATTTAGTTACAGAAAGCTCAAGTTCTTTTATAAAATAAACTTTTATTTGATGATTCTGTTTGTCAGGTTTGAAACTTTTTAAACTTTTGGTATAATTTGCAAACTTTTCATTTATCTTATCTTTTATTGCATGCTTTTGAAAATAATTCGTTCTAATTGTTTTTTTTGTTTGCAACAGGACTTGATGCAAAATTTGGAGATGTTTATGAAATTGATTCCGACAGTCAGGAGGTGGAAGTAGTTGATTTATCCACAAATTATTCATAGTTCGATAATTTGAAGAGAAGTATTTCGATCTCAATGAAAATTGGATGAAAAGGAGGAAGCTGAAGTGAAAAAGTTGACAAAACAATCAAAGTGGAGAAAGATGAACTTCATATTTATTATTTCCTTAAGTTTGATTTGGTGTATTTTTTTATTAAAGTTATTTTTTATATTATTTGCAACAAACTTCATCGGTTAAATTAAATAGTAGTTGAATTTAAAATTTGTTGATTTGCAATTATTTTATGGTCTATAAATTATTAATGCAGTTACCTTGAGATTATTTGTTCTTATACTACTTTTATGGCATTAAATTAAATTTATATATGATGGTATTCAATGGGCAAAAGAATGCACCAATGGCAATGCTGGATTGTACAAAAATGATAAATTTTTTTCTTAAAATATTAAAGGGAAGAAGACACTATGTAAAAAATAGAAAACACAAGAAAAATATTACAAGAAAATTTGAATTACGTTTTTTTTATCAAGCCTATGAGTTGTACTTCTATTTGTACTATTTTTTTTTATTGATATAAGCCTGCAATTTCATTTTATATTAATAAATTATAAAGTATAAGGAAATTTGTCCATTTTACATTTTAATAAAACTATACTTTTAAAATGAATTAATTTTTGCAACAATTTAATGTTTTAAAATTAATTTGAATTTTGGGACCAAATTATACTTTTCAGTAATTCATAAAACAAATGCACTTCTTTAAAAAAATACTTAATTTTAATAAATTGTAGGATATAATCGTACATTTCAATACTTAATGAAACAAAACTTTATTATTATTATTATTATTACGTTTAATTCTTAAAGATGTCTTATTAATTATTACATATATATTATATTAAAAATTAATTTATCTTATATAATTTAATATTTAATTTAAAAATATCAATAATTAAAACAGTTCGCACGTCCATGACACAGATTATCAAACTAATAATTATATAATCAGGTTATAATGATTTTTTTGGTACAGTGGTGATGATGACTTTAATGTTTATTACCTTAAAGAGGAGAAAAAACTTTCCTCACCAAAATATAATTTAATTCCGTATATAAAACCAATAAATAAATCAAAATACAATTAATAGGATTGATATTTTTTGCCGCAACAAGACAATAATGATTGCATCTATCTGATCTGAGTAACTCGGCTGAGGAGACCTCAAAAAAACTAAAAACGAAAGTGAAGCTTGTGCTGTGTATCTGGGTACAGTTTAAGTACAGACCAATCCACATATTCATTCAATTCAATTAAATGGCTCTCTACTCCAACTCCTTCTTCTCTCCCTCTCTTTTATACCCTCCCTCACATATTCCCCATCGATTTTTTTGTCCGAAGGCTTCCTTAAGCTCTTCCTCCCCTGAATCCAAAGCATCGCAAAGTGTTTCTTCTGCAGCTTCCACCACCACTTCCCCTACCCCTTCGGTTGAGTCTAGGCCACCTGACCCCGTCTTCAACTATGCACTCGCCAACCCCAACGGCAACCCAATCGTAAGGATTTTTCGAGCCACCGAATCTTCCATTGAAAGGGTATTTCTCTACTTCTCTGTCTTAATTCTGAAATCGTATTTTATTTAAGTATCCACCAAGGGGTCTAACTTGGTTGCGTAGAGTGCACGTATTGTTGTAAATGGTTGGAGGTCTGATAAGAAAAAATGATTATTAATAACATATGTTATATGGCACTGAACTCCTTATGCATGAATTTTGAGATCTTAAACTATATTTTATTTATCAGCAACCTGTTGTAGTTTGACAGGAATATAAGATTACGATTAAACATTCCAAAAGACAAAAGTAATTATGATTATTGAAAGACCTTTCGTATGTGACTTTCTTCGGAAACATAACTTCTCTTAAATGGAAGATCAAGGTAAAAGCTTGCAAACTTCTACAAAATTTAAGTGATCAAAGTTTTTTCATTGGAGAAGAAGGGGATAGGTGACCTGGTTCAATTAAGATTCCAAACATTTACTAAAAATCACGTTAGTTGCTATTTCAATGTGATTCTGGATGATCCAACATGAATCCAAATGCGCACACAAACTGACATTGATATAAGATTATAAGTATTTTGGAGTATGACAATTTTTTTCCCCTTTCATTATTGTCAAGATGGTTATAAACTGGTATATATTTGCTTTTCTAATTAAAAGCTTTTTCATTTCGTTGAGCAGGTCATTTTTGACTTCCGCTTCTTGGCATTACTTGCTGTTGGAGGGTCCTTGGCAGGGTCACTCTTGTGCTTTCTAAATGTATAGTCTCTCAATGGCCTACATCTTTAAAGCAGTCTGGTGCTATAATGCTGAATTGCTAATGTAGTGTTGAATCCACTATGGGTGTCTATAGTATGCATCCGTACCTTGTTTCATTTGCAAGTGGAGCAGTCCACTGCTTGAACCTGACTGACCTTTGGGTCACATGGTGACAATTCCAATGGTCCAACCGTTGCTACATGACTCCCCTTATCCCAACAACTTTAATTTAGTTATTTTATAGTTGTACTAACAGGTTATCACTACTGGTATGAAATATAAATTTACTTCTTTTTTATTTTTTTTATTGATTCCCCTGATATGTCAGAAATTTAGGCCTACATATATCTGACTATGCTGGATTATTTTAGGGTTGTATTTATATTATTGATGCATACAAAGTCTATTGGACAAGCTGTGTCAAAGGAGTTCACACTGGACAGATGGTTCTGCGGTTGGTTGAAGCAATTGGTAATTTATCACTTATTTGACATACTCTAGCTACAATTTTCTATATTATCAAGACTTAATTCTGTATTTACTCTACTTGGACATGAAACCATTAGAGAAAATGAAACGAAAAATCGGAGAACATATATATGTTACTATTTTCCTTTTAAATTACCAAACTTATGGTAGCCCCTCTAATTTATTCGAAGAAAGGTTTTCTTGTTCATCGTTAGAAAGAACATTTAAATCATCGTTAACCTACATATTTCCAAATACATAAAGGTGTTATACCGCATGCAAATAGTATATTCATATTATGTTTTCATTGGGAAACTCTTTTCTACTTCCGATTTTGGTCTCTATCATTTAAGATTATGTTTACTGCTTGCACTTAACCATTTTTTTTCAGCCAATAAAATGCATGAATCACTTGCTGCTGCAGATGTTTATCTTGCTGGTACAGTTATGTTGATTTTTGGTATGGGCTTATATGGATTGTTCATAAGCAATGTACCTCCTGATGTTCCACCTACCGTAGACCGTGCCCTTAAAGGATCCTCTTTGTTTGGAATGTTTGCTATGAAGGTAAATATACATCCCTAAAATAGTAATTAACTACCATACTTTTTCTATATTTATTTAGAGCATTAAAATGACATATATTTAGCAAATTCAATCTTTTAATATTTTTTTTGAGGTAAATCTTTTAATATTTTAAATGTATAAAATAGCCTGGAGATTCAAGTTAGGTAATTGTTCTATACAAGTCGTCATCATCTTTTTTTTTTTTAAAGGAAATACAGTTATTTAACTGTATTAATTCATTATTGTTATGCTATGATAAATGAGAATTGTCTTTCTTAACTTGTGCCTGATTGCAATTGTCTGAAGAATTTTTATACAACAATGGAAATTTTAGAACCATGTAACTTAAGTGTCTTTGTAGCTAATGCAAGGAGAAAACCCCTTTGAACTCTATGTTCTTTAGGTTGAATAGGAGACTTTATTAGGCTACCCCATTGGTCACTCGACAATTTTAATTAGTCTTTATTATAACCATCAATCATTAAGAATTAAGGGAATATATATTAATAATTTAAAATACCTCGGTGGATTTCAAAGTAGTGTAACATGAACTCATAATTAGATTAGAAAATACGGAAGAAACAAGATAGGCTTATAGAACTGATGATTCAGTACTACACCCAATAAAGATTTTCTCGGATAAGGGAAAACTCCAAAGATTGCTTCGAAGTAAGATCCTTGTGTTGACCCTTACCGGGAGGGAGGGGTTGAGACTTGAGAGGAAAGAAAAGGGGATCCAAATTTCCCATCAATCAATAAAGTGAGGGCTTTCCAGACCTTCCTCACGCCTCTTTCCATTATTCCTTCCCCTTTCACTCCCCCTTTTTCAAGAAATAATTCCTGCACCCTAAGAAGGGCCAATCTTTGACAAGGAAAGAAACAAAAAATCTCCATTTTATGACAAATCTGGTCCGATGTCTGTTCTCCATTAACCACAAGGATATAGGGACTCTATATTTCATCTTCGGTGCCATTTTTCCACATACATGACATCGACCGCCCTCCCTTTCATCCTTGGAAAATTAAACTTGACTCACAGAACAATCGGTGGAGCATTACCACCCACTTCCATTCTCCCCTTTCCCTAAGAGACCTTTTCTTGATGCTCCTTTAATATATTTCAGAATGCGAATTACAATATCCCAATGACTCTCACAAGGAGACTTAAGAAATTAGCTCACAATACTTTAGGGTGTGATTGGGACAACTGGAAAATTAAATTATTTCAATAATTGGTTATTGTTATAATAGATTATAATTGGAATAATTTTTTATTTGGATTAGTTTGATGAAAAGTATTTTGAAGATGCAAAAGAAGTATTTGGACTAGTCACTCTGAGATAATTCAGTTTTTCTACCATTCTCCTATACCTCTCTAAGTCCAAACGAGGCTTCCCCTGACTAATTGGCAAAAAGTTTGGTTTTAAGATATATAGGAGTCCACTCGCATAACGTTGATCTACCTTGTTTCCTCTATAATACCCATTGCATATTTCCTCTGAGAAATCACAGTGTCATTCTTGGACTATGCCACATCTATCCCCAAGAAGTAACGCCAAGATGTTTAGTTTGAAAATGGTGACAAAGATGTGTTTTATCTGAGTGGTTCCATGGTGATCACTACCTGTAATAACAATGTTGTCAACATGCACAATCTAGTACATACATCTTGCAACTGAATGTAGATAGAAAACTAAGTGGTGATCAACCTCACTTCGAGTTGTACCAAACTATTGAACTAGGATGTTGAATCTACCAAACCATGCCTTGGGAGAATGTTTGAGACCATGTAGGGATTGACGGAGACAGCAAACTAGTCCTAAAAACTCCCTCTGAACAACAAATCTGGGATGTTGCTCCGTATAAACTTCTATGAGATCACCGTGAAGGAAACATTTTTTATATCAAACCGATGTAGAGGCCAACGACTAGTAGTAGCCATGAAGTAGAATAACCTGATAGATACCATTTTGGCCACAGGGAAAAAAGTGTCACCATAGCAGTGTTGTTAGATGATAGCCACTATAGCGCTATTGCATTGCGGAATTTCTTGGATCCACAATTTTAACTTTGTTCGCTATTGCAGCATCAATGGTGTTGCAGTTTGTGACACGCATCTTGCATCTTTTTGTCATCTTCGACAAGTCTCCATCCAGTTGAACTTTTAGTTAATATTATGATTACTTTTATGCATTTTATTATGATATGCATACAACTTAGTTTTATGCATGCATCTTTTAATCTTTCTAACAATTGTTTTTTGGTGGTGCTCAATGTTTTATGCTTTCTATTTTTTTTTAATAGGAAATGAATTATTTTCCCCTAAGTTTCAGCTTGAGTGTTTGAAATGAGAAACATCTAACAATATCGTCTCATAATATTTTAGAGTATCCTATGTGATCTATTAGGATTTATTTCTTCTTTTATATTTATGATATGTTTCCTTATTTAACTAGGATCTTTGTAATTATATGCATATCATATCGTGTATATAGGAATAAAATCCCTTATAATTATTTGTATTCATTGCAATTAACCTATATAAAACAAACTCCACTATGTAGTTCAAACACACATATTCATTCATGTTGTATCATTTTCTCTCTTTGTTTTAGTGAGAAATGCTTGTCACTTTCTCATTGATTGGCCAAAAGCTTTAATACAAGTATAGATAGTTTAAGATAAATGGGCTTACGGCCCAACAACACAAAAAAATAACATATTCTAAGACCCCCTCAAGCTAGAGCATATAAATCATATGCACCAAGCCTTTTACATATATAATCAATCCTAGGACCCCTTACAATCTTAGTGAAAACATTAGCTAACTGAACATTGGAATTTACAAAATTGGTCTTAATGTCACCAATTAAGATCTTCTCCCAAATGAAATGACAATCTTTTTCAATATGTTTGGTTCTTTCATGAAACATCGGGTTGGAGGCAATGTGCAAAGCAGCCTAGTTATCACAAAGAGGGTCATAGGTGAGACATATGCAAACTCGAGCTCTTTAAGTAGTTGTTTTAGCCACACAAGTGCACAATTAGTTGAAGCCATAGCTCGATATTTTGCTTCAGCACTAGATCGAAAGGGAAAACTAGATGGGGAACATGATTTGACAACACAACCGAACTAAGGTTTCTAGTTAGAGTTCCAGTTATTGTTGTTTTGGTAACTCAGTAGTGGAATATTGACAAAACAAGTCACGCATGATGGTATAGCTCTGATACCATGTAAAGGGAGAAAATGAGACAACATATTAATGAATTTGTGTGGTTGAACTACATAGTAGATTCCTTTTAATATAGGTTATTTGCTATAAATACATGATATGATATGCTTATAATTACGAAGATCCTAGTTAAATAAGGGAATAAATCATAAAATGTAAAAAAAAAATCCTAACAGATCATCTAGGATACTCTAAAATATTGTGAGATGATATTATCATATATTTCTCATATTTCTAACATATATTATATACTTCAACTACTTTTTTCCATTTTCAATGATGTGTAATTAATATCATTGCACCATAGTCTAGGTCATAGATCTCTACGTAGCCTTGGGCAACCAAACGATCATATCAACCTGACCATCAAGACCAATTTTAATATGAAAATCCAACAAAAACCTATGACTATCTTGTTTGGTGGGAAAGGAATGAGGTCCCAAGTACCACTACTCTTAAGGGTGCACACCTCATCAACCATAGCTTGTCTGTCTAAGATGAGATAAGGCATCACCTACATTCTTAAGAATAGACATAAAAGACAATGAAGCAAGATGTAAAGGTGACTGACGATTATAACTCAAAGTAACATAATGAGGAGAAGGGTTACGATGGATCGTATACCTTTTAGGAAAGCAATAGGAAGGTCAAGTGAAAACGATTAGTTTGGAGGAGAGTCCATGACAACACAAGTGCTAGAGGCACAAGTGCTAAAAGTGGAAGCAGATTGATGTGCCCAGAAAATAGAAATAAGAAAAAGAATAGAATCTGGCCAACTCTAGGTTGATAAGTAGAAACGCCACAACCTAAAGTAACCTAGTTGAATTTTCCACATTTTAGAAAAGAAAGAATTGAGAGTCATAAGAATTCGGATAATTCGCCACTAAGTAATATAAAAAAAACTTAGATAAGAATTGGGAACAATTGCAATAAGCAATATGAATAAACTTCACTCAATTGATTTGGAACTTGAGTTTTTTTTTATCAACAAAAATATATGTATTATATTAAATAAAGGTGAGTACAAGTGGTACTTTTCTATTTACATTGATGCCCTACATGTGTAATCCTATGGAGCCATAATACTTCTTAATACTACAGTATTGCAAGAATTAGGAGTCCATAAGACTATATAGGTCTTTGTACCCCACCACAAAAATATCCTATAAACCCCCCCTCCCCCCGATTACAAAATCCAATCCTTATATTACTGGCCCAAGAATGGAAAGGGATATCAAATCCTTTTTCTAGATTTTTGAGCCACGACCAACAGAAAAAAACAGCATCATCCAACAACTTTTGACCATCGAAACTTTCATTTGAGAAGACCACCCTATTCCTATGGTACCATATACACCACGTCAATGACATCCACCATGTTTGCCAACGCTGAGTTCTTATGCCATTGAGATAACCATGCGTGTGCTGAAGAAAGTGATCTCTAGGAGTTTTCGGGTAAACACCAACGATGTTTAGCCACGATAATGCTTCCTACCATAGAGGTTGGATTTTGCACAGCCAAAGAAAAGATGTGACGCATCCTCCTCGCTGTTTCTACAAAAAGGGCAGATTACGTCATTCAGAGGCACATTCCTCCTACTCAGATTCATCTTTGTTGGTAATCTATCCCTAATCAACTTCCAAGCAAAGCATGACACTTTACTGGGAACTTTGACTTTCCATAACTCCTTAAAGAGACCATCATTATTCACGCCTGATGGACAACCACTTATCAATTTGTAAGAGCTGGCCACTGTGTATCTTCTACTAGGATCTGCTCCCCAGCACCAACTGTCTTGCTAGTTGGGCTGCACTACCACCCCTTCAATGTCTTCCATGAAGTTAGCAACCATAACAATCTCCGATTCCCTGAAAATTCTCCTCCATTTTAGTTGCCACTCCCACCCCCCTCTACTTCACACCCCAACTGATGTATAAAGTGATGATGTTGTTGAGATATGCTGTACATACGTGGATACATCTCTAACAACGACTCCCCACCACCCAGCCAAACATCTTCCCAAAACTTCACCTTTGATCCACAACCAATGCTCCATTTTACACTACTTCTAAACCAACTCCCCTCCTCAGAAGACTTGCAAACGTTGCTTAAATCTTGCCACCAGATTGAATCGCTATTATTCCTTCTCGAATCATCCAAGGTCCTCCAATCCCCATATCTGGATTCCAATACCTTCACCCACAATTCATCCTGATTGTGGAAGAGATTCCATCTCCATTTCCCAAGTAACGCCTTATTGAAACTCACTAGATCCTTCACTCCCAAACCACCATCCTCCTTGGAAAGACATATGGTTTCCCAGTTTACTAGGTGATCTTCTGCTGATTAGAATCCCCCCCCCCCAATAAAAACCACCGCTGCAGCCTCACTAACCTCCCAACCACCTTCTTCGGAACCTTGAAAAAAGAAAAAAAGAAAATAGGGATTGAATTTAGGACACGCTTTATCAAGGTTACCCTTCCCTCGAAAGACAGGTATCTTTGGTTCCACTTGGACAGTTTTCTCTCACATCTCAGAACTATAGGTTCCCAAGTCTCACTACGCCTTGGGTTTGCCCCAATAGGGATACCCAAATACGAGAATGGTACGGACAGTAGTCTACAACTCGTATAATTGGCAGCCTTTTGTGCCCAACTATGAGGCATACCAATTTCCCCGAAATTACTTTTTGCAAAGTTGATCTTCAAACCGGACACTAATTCAAAACTTCTCAGCATGACCTTAATAGCTTTTACATTTTCCATTGACGCTTTCCCAAAGAAAATCGTGTCATCGGCATATTGTAACAGACTGATTTCCACCCCGTTCCTTCCTACCTTAAAGCCTTCGAATACATTCTTTGCCAGAGATTCTCTCATTAAACCAATTAATCCCTCAACTACAATATTAAACAAGAAAGGGGCTAATGGATCCCCCTGTCTGAGACCTTTTTGAGGGGAAAACTCATCTGTGGGGCTCCCATTTACCAATATAGATATGGAGGTTGACTTTAAACACCCTTCCATCCACTTAGCCCATTTGGAGCAAAAACTCATCCGGTTCATCACATAAAACAGAAAATCGCAGCACAAATAGTCATATGCCTTTTCGAAGTTAACTTTGAACACTAAACAACTTTTCTGGCATCTCTTTGCTTCTTCAACAATTTCATTAGTTATAACCACACTATGCACCAAATGTCTTCCCTCTATGAAAGCAGATTGACACTCATCGATTATACAAGGCATCACCTTCTTAAGTCTTCTTGCAAGTAATTTAGCCACAATCTTGTACATACAACCAATTAAAGAGATAGGTCTATAATCGTTGAGGCCTTGAGGGTCGTGGACCTTGGGGAGCAAAGTCAGGAAGGATGCATTACTACCTTAGGGGAACACCCCATTGGCATGAAATTCGAATACAAATCGGAGCAAATCTGGCTTAATGATATCCCAATACTATTTGATAAATTTAAAATTTAAACCATCCGGTCCAGGGCTTTTTGCGCTTCCGCACTCCCAGACAGCTGACCTCACCTCCTCCTCATCAAAAGGAGCCACCAGCATACCATTATGTTGAAAGCTAATAGTCTTAAATGTAACCCCATCTAGGCTAGGTCTTTCCCCACCAGTTTCCTCAAATCTCCTCTTGAAGAAAAGTTTGATCTCTTCTTTAACTATTTTCGGCTCATCTATCCAAAACCCACCAACAAACACTCCTCTAATCATGTTATATTGCTGCTTCCAGTTTATAGCCCGGTGAAAATATTTTGAGTTGCAGTCCCCTTCCTTAATCCATCTAGATCTTGCCTTTTGTCTGGCCATAGATTCGATTGAATTTGTTGTCCTCCAAAGATCCTCCTGCAATTTCTTCCTCAAGACTTCCTCTGCCTCATCCAACTGCCTAGTATCACCTTCATTTTCTAGTTTGTTAAGTTCGGCTTTCACTCTCTTAAATTTCTGTTGAGCTTCACCAAACTGGTTTAAGTTCCATTCCTTTAGTCTTTGTTTCAGCTTCTTGATCTTTTCTTTTAGGACATAGCCCCCCCCAACCTATTACAGAATTTTCCAGCCAGCATTCCTTTACCACTTTTTTAAGTGACTTATCCTCAAGCCAACAATCAAAAACCCGAAATGGCTTTGGCCCCCAATCAACACTACTTGAGTACATGGTGCCTTTTGTAGAAAATATCCACTAAGTAGTCATTAATATTAACTAAGTAATCATAAATATCCACTAAGGTAGTGGACAAACTTAATGGGTTAATAAAACAACAAAATGCAATAAATGACAATAAAAACAAAATGTTCCACTAAAAGTAATTAAAGCTTCATGTTTATTAATGATAAAAAAGTGTCTTTCATGCACTTTGTCCTTTAGTCTTCTTCCAAAATGTTTTAATTCTAGCAAAAAATATAGCTATTGGGCCCAAAAATGGACACTTTAACAACTTTTTCTTTAAGTTTCTTCATAACTTAGCAAATTAACCCAAGCCATTATTGTTTTCTCCTTCTTAGAAGCTAAAGACTCAATCCATTTTGCTCTTAAGTGTGTTATTGGTCCATTGTTGAATTAGGCTTCTCTAACACTTGTTGGTCAGAATTCATGATATCATCACACATCATGTGCTGGAGATGGAGGTTGCTAATGATAATAGACCTGAAAGGGAAGAAGAGAAGGATTGTCTTGAACTTGGGGTAATGCTAGCGTATTATACTAAACTGTGAGAAGGGGGAAAGGTAAAGTGTTTGAAGAAGGTCCAAAGAAAGATACAGACCCAAAGAAGGTAATATTAGCTACGTACTTAGAGTAGGTGAATAGCAACAACAATCCATTCGATAGGTTGAGCAAACAATTTATGAAGACCGAGGGCAAGATTATGAACAAAACAAGTTGACCCAAAGATGTGAGGTGTCAAAGAATGAAGAATATGATGGGGATATAATACAAAATGAGTTACTTGATTATCAAAACACTACAAAAAATCATCATAGGTGGATTGTGTTGGGTTGTTAGATAGGGCAAAAAAGGCCTTGGAAGCCATGTGTGAATATATATATATATATATATATATATATATATATATATATATATATGATGTATCATATGAGAATGACTATCTTATATGAGAATGATTAATCTCAACCGTTAGATTAAAAAGAAAGATTAAGATTAAAATATTTTAAATTCAAATTAAAAACTCATTTAACCAAAAAATCTCTATAAGATTAATCGCACAAAAAATCAAATATTTAAAAATTTTAATTTACGTCAAGATAATTACCACTACCACCACTATTATTGTTGTCATGATCAATGTTGTCGCCATGACCATTGCGGAGGTAGTGGTGACGATTGTGACGATCGTGGTGGCAACAGTGGCAGTAACAGTGATCACGGTGTTGGTGGTGGTAGTGGCGACAACGATTAACGATCATGGTGGTGGTTAGTGTGATGACTTGTGGCTGAAATGATAGTGATGATGGTTATGATGATGATATGTTTGAGATATTTTAGGATCATTAATTAATTTTTAAGATATTTGATTTTTTGTTTGGTAAATCTTATAAAGATTTTATGGTTAAATGAGATTTTAATTTGAATTTAAAATATTTTAATCTTAACCTTTCATTTTAATCCAACGGTTAATATTAATCATTTTCATTTTCACATAAGATAATCATTCTTTTATTTATATATATTCATTTACAGACTTAAAAGAATGGATGACCCAAGCCGAGGCAATAAACAATTCCCCGTATAAAGCATTTACACATCATAGAAGCATAGACAACGAGGAACAAAAAAGCAAGACCATTAAAAAGAGGAACCGACATAAAATAAGAAACTTGATATTAGGAGTGCTAGGATTCGAACCATGGATGTTTAGAGAGTTCCACATAAGGTATTATCTATATTGGACAACTTATGAAAATAAAAAGTTCTTGTGGACCTTATAAGATATTTTTGTAAGTTTTTTCAAACACTCTTATAAGCACTTATATAATAGAAGATAACTCCAAATACGATTTTCGTAAGTTCTTCTATAAGGGGTCTTATATAAGGCTGATGGCAATGATTAGAAATAATCATAAGAAATTTTATTCCTATATATATATATGTGTGTGTGATATGTCTATAAATTACGAGTAGATTCTAATAAAACTAATTCTAATCATACATGCTTATAAAATAAAACTGTAGTTACAAATATTCTATAAGATTTCCAACGAAGGCCATAAACATGACGGTGTTAGAGATGGCTTCGTAGGTGGAGGGAGATGGGTATTGGGTACAAGGTGAAAACGAAGGGAGCTTGCCAAAGATTATGTCTAGCCGCAAGGGATATTGATTCTACAAAGTTTTTATTCATTTTCTTTCAGTGGAGTTGATTTGGTATTAGATATGGAACGGTTGTCCTTGATAATTGAAAGGGTAGGTAAAAGGTAGGTGATAAAATGGACCCTTCATTATGTAATCTACAATTTCTGTAAATTCCGCGATAAAAGCATATCATAACGAAGAAGAGGACTTCTTGATTGAACTCAACTTGATCATAGATAGGTGGGAAAGTGGAAGGAGAATGAAGTTTGGAGGCGAAATCTCTTCAGCTCTCTACATCCATCTCAATCCCACTTTCTGTTACCACCTAATAAACTCAACTTGATCGGTGGGGAAGTGGAAGGAGAATGAAGTTTGGAGGCGAAATCTCTTCAATCCTCTACATCCATCTCAATCCCACTTTCTGTTACCACCTAATAAAAACCAACAATGATAAGATGGAAAACACAAAGCCAAGGATATAGATGAAGGAGAAACTAAATTTCCGTGAAATAGGGAATAAGTGAGAATCTATTTTAGAATACACTGATTAACAAGAAAATTAAGTTAAAGTGGGTATTTATTGATTTTGTCGATAACTAATTTTGATCGGACAAACTAACTTATCACTTTTAGTAAGATCTTTTCTCCTAAATACATTTTTTTCATTCACAAAACTGAATCCAAAACCTTATTTCAAGCAATCAAGCCTAATTTCACTCAGAATTGTAGTTAAGTGGAAAAACATTTAGTAACACAGAAATTGCCCACAAAAATAAAACAACGTGTCATGATTTAAGAAGTGGTATTAACAAGTCTTCAATGCTATAGGAGGATGAAAATTTGATTTTGATAGTAATTATTATATTGACAACGAATTTGCTTTCAAGTTAAATAAAATTCAAAAGACTCGACAAGAAAATAAATATCACATTGAAACTTATCACCTATATCAACAATAAGTGAAACTTATTAAGGGTTTAGTATCGTTTTCATTACCATAATACATCTTATTGATATTTTCCTATGATGTACATTAACTCATTCTTCTCCGATATCATATTAAATAGTCTTATCTTTGCAACTTGTTTGTAGACATATTGAAGTTTTACTGATTTTTTTTTTAATTTTTACATTCTAATTGCTACATTACATGTAAATGTTTTTAAATTTGGATTGAATATTGTGAACAAAATCCGAGGCTCTATATAAAACATGTCTTTCTTCCTCTTTCTCAACATTCGTGCTATTTGTGATGCGAACATACAACAGTAAAAAAATATTGTTTCAAACATGACATTGTTATGACATATTGAAATATAATTTTAGATATTGCTTGCACGTTTTAACAATTGCTTTAAAGCAATACGTATCTTTATAAAGTGTCTAATTGATAGATTAGATGATTTGAATATGAATTAAAATATATTTTTCCCAAATCCTTTATATGTCCATAAAACATACATAGATATGTTTTGAAACGTAGTCTTAATTGCAGTCACTCTTAGCTCATCATAATTGTGGTGGGTAGTCATGGACAAAAGAGGATGTTGAAGTCTCACATCAGTTAGAGATAGTGTCGAGATAGATTATATATCGAAAATATTCCTTACCTTACAAGTTGATTTTGTAAGGTTAGACTTAAACCCAACATGTATCATGGTATCAGAACTTATATTAGATTCATTGGTGGGCCATTTGCGTTTGTCACACTTTAGGCAGGTAGCCTTGAATGGGAGGGGGAGTATTGGAAAGCCTCCTTAATTGCGGTCACCCTTAAGTCACCTTGTGGTGGGTAGTCATGGGGAAAGTGGTGTGTGTTGAAGTCCCACTTCAGCTACAAATAGATCATAGATCTGAGATAGAATATACATTGAGGAGTAATTCTCACCTTATAAGTTGATTTTGTAAGATTAAGTTAGGTCCAAATCCAAATTATAACAATATGAAAATTATATTTCTATGCTTTATTTATTTATTTTTTTTATAAACTCCAACAAGGCCTAAGTCACCTAATGATAGTTTTTTTAATCCACCATCTTTCATTACTATGTATGTTCACTACCAAGCTATCTTTCATTTTCTAGCATCATTCAATGTCAACGATTAACCAATTTCCATTTATCTAATTGACACGATTCTTAACATATTGGAAAAAGAAAGTGAATATATTTTTTATCCTTTTTAGGAGAGGCCTAAATGGATGAAAATATGCTCACTTGATGAATTGAAGACCAAGGTGGGACATGTTATTGTCATGATTCTTCTGGTAAAGATGTTTGAGAGGAGCAAAATGGTTACCATTGTCACGGGATTGGATTTACTAAGTTATTCAGTTTGTATTTTCTTATCATCTGCATCTTTGTATATCCTCCATAACCTACATAAGTCAGACTAGAATGCAAATGTTATTGTAAATTGTAATATACTTAATTCATAGTTGTAAGTGCTCATGATGCAAAAAATTAATGTGAAATCATCTATTCATCCAACAAAAATAAATGTGGTTAATATTTTAGCTAAATGACTTATTTGATCGTTTTTTTTTTTGTTCAATTTGTTTTTTTATCTTTTAAAAAGTTCAATTTGATTATTTTTTAATTTAGTCATTTATCTTTTTAAAAATTTATTTGGTCTTTTATGATATGTTTTTTTTGTTCAATTTGATCTTTTATCTTATTTTTTTGCTTTAGTTTGGTCATTCAGTTTATTTAAGATTGAAGTTGTTAATCATTTATAAATGATCTTTTTTGGGTTTAGTTTTCTCCCCTTCTCCTTCACTTTGTTTTTAACAAAAATTTATTCATTCTTTAATGATTAAAGGTGTTAATCATAAATGGATCGAATGATTAAACTGAATAAAAAATAAGATAAATGATCAAAATAAAAATTTTAAAATATAAATGACTAGATTGAACCAAAAAAAGAGATCAAATTAAACTTTAAAAAAATAAAGGATCAAATTGAACAAAAAAACATAAGATAAAGAATAAAATAGGTCATTTCATCTAATATTTTTCTCTTTATTTATGATAAATGAGCTGATTGATTGATTTGAGTATTTTTACAGACAAAATATCAATATAATTTTATTATGAAATATTTTACTAGCTTAGAACTATTTTGACATTAGCTAGATCAATGTTATTAGTCTGACAAGTAAGTTTATAAAAATCTAACACGTGACATGTTTTTCTTAAAAATGCTATTCTTAATAGCAAGTTTATGAGAACTTGACACACGTCATGTTTCCTTTACACCTACAATTCTTAATAACAAATTTGAGAATTTGACATGCTACATGTTTTCCTCCTTAAACATGCTGCTATTCATAGTAGGTGGATATATGAGAATTTGAGACGTGACATTATGTATTAATGATACTGTCAATTTTTTTGTTAAGGATATTAATTACAACAATGTGCAATTAATTAATTAGTGTGTATTGTGTTTATTAATATAAATGATTATTTTATAATTAAAATTTTATTAAAACAATTATTTTAATTTAACTAAGAACCCGTATCTATTATGT
>CM023955.1:38481479-38514233 GCA_013407115.1 Glycine latifolia
TATATATATATATATATATATATATATATATATATATATATATATATATATAATTTAAAATGATGAAATTAATGATATGTACATTCATATTTTTAATATTACCGTCTATGATATTTATGTTTATGTATATTTATAAAAAAAAACTTATGTTTAGGTTTTTCTTATTAAATTTATTTATCTATTAATTTAATTAAATTAACTTTGGTATTTATTATATTTATAGAAATGAAAATAGTATTTGATTTGATTATTTATGTATTAATGATACTATTAATTGTATTATAAAACTATAATTAGCAAAATATTGATTGGTCAAAGTTTTTGGACTTTTTTCCTTTAAGATCACCATTTATTATCTTTTTAGTCTTTAAACTTTTTCAAACTTTACTTTAATGACTAATCTAAATTTTGACAGGTCAAAGTCCCTTAACTTTTTCTTTGTCATCACTTTTAGTCTCTCCATTCAAATAATGTTAGCTAATAAATAATATGGACATTGGCAACTCAATGACTTGTCACGTCATCGAGAAGTTTATCACGATAGCCACATATAACTTTTTGGTAAACTATGGTTTTTAATCCTTTGTTAACTAGTTTGGCATCATCAACTGAAATGAACAAACGAGAGATTAAAAACATTACCAAAATAAAATTGCACGTGATTGTCCCGTTAGATTTCTTAATGGTGTGAAAAGTCACTATGTTGTCAACACCATAACTAATGGTGTTACTTTCATGTAGAAAATAAAAGTGGTGATAGAGAAAAAGCTCAAGGACTTTGATCAGTCAAAATTTAGATTATGTCTAGAGGCAAAAATCCAAAAAAGTTTAGGAACCAAAAAGATGATAAATACTAAAATAGGGAAAGTTTAAGAGCTAACCATTGGGTGAAAAGCTTTTACGTGATTTCTGGCTTTCATGTTCTAAAAGATACTAGAGCATAAAAGGGGGCAAACAAGATTCAAGAACTGACCTTTGGTTTTATACTATTATGTGTTGGCATAACTATGTTAGACAATATTATCTAACTTGAGAGTTTATGTAGACTTATGGGAGCTTATTAAATTCGACTCGTAGACTCGTAAAACTACTTAATGTAAAAATAATAATAAAATACCTATAGATAACATATCAATTCAACATTTTAACATCATAATTCAGCAAAATAGTAGACCACAAATTTTAAAATACTCAAAAAAAGTTATTGACTTATAGGATTGTCTTGAAATCAAGCAAATGGAACAAGAGGAAATTGACCCTAATCGTGACTTGTTGGTAGAACCAAAATTATCCAGAAGCGTGACCCTAATTACGACCTGCCGATAGAACCAACATTATAAAGTTCTTAACCTAAAATCAAAGGGGAGCTCTCACAATGGAAAACATTCAAATTATTATTCAACTTATTCTTCGTTCTCCATCACATGACTACCTATTTTTAGGAAAATAAAAAAAAAAGTAACAAAAAACAAATCCTAAACAAATCTTAATTTTATCTAAATTAAAGATAAGACAAAATCCTAATAAAGGAAATAAATCTTAATAAGAATGCTAAATATCTTCAAATATCTTCTTATATCTTCAAACACAATAAATGTCATATGACTTGTTTTTGTCAATGGGTTTTCCATCCAGTGCAAAAGATATTCAACATAATTGGGCCTTGAATGGTTCATATCATTCCCTCCCTCTTCAAAGTGATTCATCATTGAATCAAGTCGGTTATAAGTATCATGCGAATCAAGAATTAATACATGTTGCACATAAACTAAAACATAAGGACTAGAGATGGTGTGAGCCAAAGGTTTCTTCTCCCAATTGTGTCCTTGTTCCTCATATGTATCCACCTTTTCTCCAAATTGTTTTCCCATTGATCTTTTATGTACAACTCTTCCTTGGGCAATGAAACAAAATAATGCATTGTTAGATGTACAAATAAAATTACAAGAAGAATTACGTCCATAATCAAATTTAGAAGTAGCCATGGAAAAATTAAGGACTTCATTTGATGTTTTGCCTTCTTCTTAAGTATGTTGTTCTTCAAGTCCCTTCAAAAGGAATCATCACTTATAAGCAAATGGTTAGAACATGAGACCTTGCATTTCTCCTTTGAGAGCACTTCTTTAGTTTCTTCATCTTTTCCTCTTAATTATTTCTTTTCCATCTCCTTTTCTCTCTAACTCTTTTTCAATCTCTATTTTCTCTCCTTTTTCTTTTAAGACTTTTTCTCTCAACTCTTTTCCATATGTGTATCGCCTTGGAGTTCTATATTTAGAATGAAATTGAAGATTATCCAATCCTGCATTTAAGGCTTTGTTCTTAAAATTCTATTGAAAATAACTTGAGAACATTTGGTTCCCCTTCTTCTTTAGTAATAATTAACATGCTGTGAAAAAAATGAGTTAGAATAATATCCTCACACAAGCTCTCTATCACGTGTTTACACTCAAACAATGATTTATTCACTCATGTTTTCACTCATTGTTTTTTGTTTGAATTTTTTTTACACTTTTTTTTTACTAGGAAGAACAAGCACAAAGGAATAACAATGGAAGATGAGAAGACTCAAAGAAATAGAACAAAAGTAGAAGGCAAAATGGAAGAAATAACAAAAGCAACAACTGAAACATTTTTTTATAAATTGAAAATGATAAAACAAACAAAGGACACATGATTTCAAGAGCTGAAGCTTTGATGCCAAATGGTACAAATCGATTGGTAGGATCATCTTGAAATCAAGCAAACGAAACAAGAGGAACTTGATCCTAATTGTGATGTGCCGGTTAAACCAACACTATAAAATCCTTAACCCAAAAAGAAAAGGGAGCTCTCACAATGGTGAAAACACTAAAATTATTATTCAACTTATCATTTGTTCTCCATCACATGCTTCCCATTTATAGGAAAGTAAAAAAAAATAAGTAATAGAAAACAAATCGTAATCTTATCTGAACTAAAGATAAGACAAAATCCTAATAGAGGAAATAAATTTTAATAAGAAATGCTAAATATCTTTAATATCTTCTTATATATTTGAATATATTCAAACATAATGAATATCATATACCTTGTTTTAGTCAATGGATCTCCCATCCAGTGCAAAGGATATTTAACAAAATTGGGCCTTGATAGATTCATATCACTTTTGGTTTCATTCTATTGTGTGTTGGCATAGCTATATTAGACAAGATTATCAAACTCAAGAGTCTACATAAACTCGTGGGAGCTCATTAAATTCTACTCTTAGACTCGTAAGAATCTACTTCATATAATAATAATAATAATAATAATAATAATAATAATAATAATAATAATAAAATACCTATACCTATTGATAACATATCAATTCAACGTTTTAACATCATAATTCAGCAAACTACTAAAGTACTAAACCACAAATTTCACTTTAATAAAATAACTAAGTCTAGTGATTATTTTTTGACCAACCAATGATGTTATTTTTGGACCATTTTTTTTATCAAAACGTTATGATAGTCAAAACACTTGTGAGGTCAAGGTCGAAAACATGTTCATTGAGAACTTTGGTCTTTTTCTTGAATTTAGAGAGAGAGAGAGAGAGAAACGAGCGAGGAAGGACCAATAAATTATTTTTTTATTAAAATGGTAAATTAATATCATATACTTAAATAAAAGCAACTAAACAAGAAATAAATAGTTTTTTAGTGTAAAAGTTTTGATGTTGGTTGGTAACATACTCCAACTAGAAAAGAGGTCTAAGTATATATGTTAGCAATCTCATTTATTATATATATATATATATATATATATATATATATATATATATATATATATATATATTGGAGTAAACTATGTGTTTGGTCTCTAAACTTTTTAACTTTTATGGTCTTGATCCTTTAATTTTTTGGACACTGGTCTTTGTTCCTAAACTTTTTTTCCATATGGTGTTTTGGTTGTTTTTTTTCTTTCTGATTTATTCTCATTGCTGAATGATTTGCTAAAGTTATTTAGGGTTCTTCTTCATCTAATCAGGATGATCAAAATGCATGCTCACATGTCCTGCTTCGTTACCTGAATCAAGAGAACAATTTGGATCTTTTTGCAGGTCAAAATGGGATCCCAGTTTTTTTTATAAGCAATTTCTGACAGTTTTTAACTGCAATAAAATGTAATAAAATAAAATAATAATAAAATTAACGTCACATCATCACTTAACGACCAAAATAGACAGAAGGACCAAAACACTGGAAGATAAAAAAAGGTTGGGAATGAAGACCAGTCTCCGAAAAGTTAAAGGACTAAAATCATAAAAATTGAAAAGTTCAATTATAATAAACATAGTTTACTCTATGAGATTGGTAATACACACACCCCTTTTGCTTATAAAAAAGTTAATACATTAAGCAAATTAATGGATTAAATTAAAAGGAAAAATTATATTTGCAAGTCATTACATACATGATGATAAATATAGTTTCATGTTATATCAAATAAATGAAATTAAGGCTCATAATCAAGAGAAATTTTGGCATAGTCTCCCCTTAAAAAGGAGACTATCAAAATCAAAATAAGCATGATTCCATCAATTTCAACCAACAACGACAATAAGAAAATCAAGAAAGATAAAGGAAAAGATGGAATATTTAAGTGAAATAACATTATTACAAGTTACCATGCATCAACATGTATAAGCAAAAACAAAAAAACTCACTCCCCCCTTTTACATTAATCAAGAGCTCAAGGAGAGGAGAATGAGAAGATTTGCTTTCTGTAAAGCTCCTTAGGGTGGAAGAAGGCTAGCTTGATGATGGTTTAAGATGAAGAGATGGAGATTTAATGATGGTGAGATGTTGAGGTAATATTGCTGGAGAGAAAGAAAAAGAAATGTTTGTGGTGAGGTGCCTGGGAGGTTCGATTAGAAAAAAAGATAAATTAAGCGACCGTGTTGTTTTAGGTCTTTATAGAAAAGGGTAGTGAGGAGAGAGTGAAAATGATGTTGATCACTATGGTGAAATTATAGTATTATTTTCTAAATTAATCATATTAAATCAATTCAACATCTGTCTAAAAGATAAGAAAAGGAAGCTTACCATAAATTTCATTAGGGAAAATGGTCTTTGCAAAAACGACTCTCAATTTAGGCTATGTCAGTATTTGTTTATGCATGTAAATATTTGAATTTTTATCCTTTTAAGTAAATAAATTAATTTTTGTTGAAACTTTATGTGAAACACTTAATTTATATTTATTATTAATTATTATGAATTAAGACTACAATTTCATAATTAATTTCAAATTATTTGAATTAACTAGATATTTTCAATCAATAATTCACAAATTGTTAGCTCTATAACTTTTCAAATTTTATTAAAAATTAATTTTCATATAAGTGACTTAAAATGATTTCATAAAGTTTTGATATTAATCATATACTGAATATAACTTTACAACAAATAGTCAAAGATATTTTATATTTTTTTCCCAAAAAGTTATGAATTTTTTGAGAAAAATATGTTAACTATGTTTAAGCATATAAAACATGATTCTAAGCTCAAATAATTATTTTATAATTATAATGGCCTAGCTTAAAGAAATTTAAATTTACTATATTCCGTCACAAAAAGTGTTAGCGACGGCCAGATACTGGCACTGTTAGCGCGGGAACTGGCGCCATTAACGTGGGAGGTGCGCCATAGTGGCGCGGTTAGCGCCAGAAATGGCGCCAGTAGCGCCAATAGCACCAGAAATGGCGCCAGTAGCGCCAGAGTGCACCAGATGACAAATTCTTTCACGAATATGGCGCGATTAGCGCCCGGAGTAGCGCGGTTAGCGCCAGAAGTAGCGCGGTTAGCGCCAGGACGCGATCTGGGCCACTATAAAAGGGCATTTCACGCGTTTTGGGGGCCAAAAACCCACCTTCTTCCTCCTTAAACGTTTTCCTCCATTGTTGAGCTTGGGAAGCTTCATACCCAATCATTCTTTCACCAAAACACTTCACTCCCAACATGAAACTTGAAGGGAATCATCCTATGAACTAGAATCCTTCATCACTTTTATCTAAAAACCATCAAATGGAGAGATCGTTTTCTCTATGGAACTTCACAAAACTTGAGTTTGGCGGAGAAAAGAGGCGATTTACGGACACCCAAGCTTGGAGAAGTTGTCCTCTAGCCTTCCTTGTCGATTTAGAGGTTAGAAACACAAATTCTACCGATTGTTTGAGAATTTGTTCTTGAGGTGAATAGTGACCCTTTTGTGTTAGAGCTGAAATTAGGCTTGGGTCCTTTGGAAAAGTATGCTTAGGAGGTTGTTGTGATGAAGGATTAGCCTTGAAATATGATTTTTATGGACTTTGGAATTTGGCTCTGAGAAATGTATGTGTAGGAAGAATATTGGTTAAATTGGTGATTGTATGACATGCATGAGCCTTGATGCTTGTACAATACGTGCTCAGGAGGCCATATAAACGGTGAAAAAGTGTTGAAGTAACCATTTTGGCTAACTTGGGAATTGTTGATTTATGGCTTGTATAAAGCAATTGAGCCCTTTGAGTTGGCTTATGCAGAGTCTTTGGGAGACTCTAGTGCCTTGATTAGGTTGAGATAGGTCCTGTTGAGGGTCTGTGAGTCGCCTATAAGGTGGTTAGTTCTGATAACTTTAAGATAGAGGACAAAGAGGTTTAAATGGAAAGGAATAACGTTTCTTTTCATTCTAACAGTTGAGAACCGTTGTTTTGTACTTAATACCTCGTAAGGTTAGGTTGATTATTGATTTTGCTTGTGTGCCTTTGTATAGGGCGTGACACTGAGGGTGTCAGTGGCGTAGACCATAGTTTTGGGATTGGATAGCAGAGCACTGCGTTGCCAGGTAAGTTCTTTGCTCTTGGGGAGTGTTTCCCACTGCCTGTGTTCCACCATACTCCAAGGGAGTGATGGTTGCATACATGATGCATGTGCATTGAATTGGTTGTTACAGCTTTCCTCATGATAATATGTATGCATGATTCTATGCTTTGTGTGTATGGTTGCCTTTCGGATAGATCTTCTGACCAGTTAGATAGATATGGACCTCCCGAGGAGTAGAGCGCAACTCCTAGTTTGGTTTGCTCACGTAAAGGGTGAGGATGATCCCTTAAGACCAAGAGATAGGTGGTCCCGTCGCGGTTGAAGCCTATTCTCGAAGGTGCCATATACGTGCATCCATGTGTAAAGGGGTAGCTCCCGATGGGATGGCACGGGTGTGAGTTCCGGTCTCACACTGGGGATTGAAAGTCCCAGATGCTGATGACGATGCATCTTTGACGGGCGTAGTACCGCGGATATACATTAGAGCTAGTGGATGGCTATGTATTGTTGTGAGGGCGGATAGGCCTGGTGATTGTGATGCCTTTGATGTTGTGTATCATGGAAGTGAGCCAGGGGAAAGGAGAAGCCTCCAAGAGCCCTGAGCTTACTGAGATTGTATCTCACCCCTGTTAGGGATGTTGTTTTACAGGTGATGCTTCTGGCAGAGATGATAGTTTGCAGGGCGGGAGGCCCCAATAGGGACAGTCACTGTATAACTGCTTGGCCTGTATTTTGAGAGCATTGTGACTCATTACTTTTTGTATATGATATTGTATTTTGTACCCCTGCGGGGGAAGATATGTGTGTGCATATATTTTGAGTCCTGTATGGATTATGATGTACTGATATATCTGTATAGATATTATTGATGTATCTGCCGTTATTTATGTTATTTGGATCGGTGAGGCTGGCTATGGTGTATTGGAATTCATGTATTTATTTGAGGTTACTTACCATACATAATGAATCAAGAAATATGGTTTTTAAAAAACGCTTCCGTGGATTTTAATTAAATTAATCTCTATGCTTGTCTGATTAAATAATTGTTAATACACCGGATGTATACGGGGTGTTACAATAATCATTTGAGACTTATTCTCACGTCTGTCACAAACATTGGTAATTTTGTATATAATTGTTTTAACTATTACCAAAATTTTAATATGAAATAATTATGAAAATTAAAAATTATATTAAGCATGATTATAATAAAATTATATAAAACATAAAACATTATTCACAATAAGGTTAATATTTTAGTATCTTATTAGGTTATCAATACTTAAAAATAGAATTAGAGAACAAACAATTAAATACAGAAAGCATAATAGAGGGTATCACACCTTTTGATATGAACTTGTTGAGATCCAATTGTGTCAAATATCATTTGCAATGGAAGAAAGACACATTGACTAAAGCAAAACCTATAATGCTCATTATATTTGAAGATATTCAAAGATATAATAAGATATTAAAGATATAGAAGATATCATTAGATTTAGTATTCATTGTTAACATTTAGAGTTAATATGATTATGACATGTGTACCATCCAAGATCTGAAAAATACATATGGTCGCTTATGTGGGACCTCCCACATACGTGTCAACCTTCCACGTCAGCCTTGCTAAAGGAGCACATGCATCTACCCTCAGTAGCTGGGCCGATTGGGCTATCAGGTTATCTTTAACGCTTTATTATTCAAATGTTATTGATAATATTGCAACAACCTTATCAAATGACATGTACTAAATTATCTATAAGCACCGTATTATCTATAACCCATCAAATTATTTACAAATGATTATCTATAAGCCTCAGCTTATCTATTAGCTTATTTACAAGTTGCATATTATCTATAAGGTACACATTATTTGTAACCTTAATTATCTATAACCTACAATTATTTGTTAGCTTTTATCTACAGTTTAATTATCTACAAAGACTCAAGACCCACACTCATTCTATAAATACCAAAGTTCCATCTATCATTTCCACACAACACATACACAATTCACTCATGGTGAACATATTCTATTCTACTCATTCCCACTCTCATAAACTAATATACTCAATTATATATTTTTCTCTCTATAATTGATGTAGTTACTTGAGCATCAAAGTCCTTTCCTTTTTTTTTGCAGGTCCCCCTTCTTAACAAGGTTGACTCATCATTCGACATGTAAATTTTGGAGCCTACCTTGGCCACATTCAACTTCTTTTGATCCACATCCAGATTTTGATAAGAACATTTAGCGCCCACTGTGGGGTCGAAGTAAAATTTACCTTGCGGGTTCACATTCTTTATCAATCCATCAATGGTCAGTACACGATCTAGTCTTAGACGTGGTACTCCCATCGAAGCTTCCAACCCTCCTGAAACAACCATGACCAGTACAAACACCCTCCAACAACTCCAAAATCGCATTGTGAAGATTGAATAACGTCATAAGGAGGAACTCCGAAGGCTGAAAGCTTATCATGATCAGTTGGAGGCTAGAGTGAGATGCCCCCAAGGTGACGAGCACTCGAACCGTACATCAAACGAGTGTACTTAAGGGGAATCACACCTCTGACACACGGTCAACCCTCACGATGATCCCTTTTTATCACAAAAGAGAAAGAAGTCGACGGAACAGAAGAAGCAGGAGGTGGAATTTTCGAAATACCCTTGGTAGAAGTGGTAGGAGCGATAGAAGTAGGAGGAGGGAAAAAAGAAGTAGGAACAACAGCAGGAGCCGCCATTGGAGTAGGAGCAGCAGCAGGAGCTTGGACAACTGATGCCGACGTCTCAGCATTGTCATCTCCCTTCCTCTTAGCCAGTATAGAGGAAAGGATGCAAGGAGACGCTTCAACGGTCCCAGCATGTGCAGGGCCAATCTCGACAGTAAGTCGACCCTCACCTTTAGCAAGAGGGTTGGCGCGAACTTGGGTGACATAGTCTTACCTGCATGACTAGTGTGCCTCACCAAGGACCTCCAAGGGATGTCACCCATTATACCTGCAAAGCAAACAAAACATGAAAAAATGTCATTTTAGATCAAAGACAAATACATCAAACACAAAAAGAAGTCAAAAAGAGACATTTTACCATCTAGAGTAGCGAGAGGGTCATCTGTTGAAGAAAGAGACAAAATTGTCCGTGCGTCCAAAGAAGCCAGTAGTTGTTCCAAAATAGCTTTGTTCACCCTCTCCACCAAGGTCAACAAGTCCTCATCAAATGACTTGAACTTGGTAGGATCAGACTGCCAATAGAACGGGAAGCGAGGTTCCCTGTCCAAATTAAACATCAGTGGCAACCTCTCAGCCATGACATCAGTAGCACGAACCTTGAAGAAACAATCCTTGAAGCGATGAAAGACGTTCGTGTCAAACCCGAACAACTTCTTGAAGACACTATTCGAGAAGACCCAACCCAATCTTACCCGTCAATTTCATCTGAAAGAAAAACAAGAAGACCAATACACTTGGTCTGATATTGAAGAAGGGATAAAGAATTTCAAATGCCTCTCACCATTGCCCAACTGTTAGGGTGAAGTTGGAAGGGGGCCACAATTAAGTGCTCAAGAAGAGCACATTGAAAGAGAGACAGGGGAAGAAGCAAACCCAGCACCTCAAAGAGGCACCGGTACATAAAAAAGAAAGGCAGGCCATCTGGCGCCGCCCTTAAGAAAGGAAGATTGTCACTCCCGCAAGCTTCAACAATTACCTTGTGAGAGTCCTCGGGGTTTGTTAGCTTGAGTTGACGACGCAAAGCATCAACACTCACCACCAAGGTAATGGAAGATTTATATTTCAAAACGTCGTCACTCACCCACTAGTAACCAACAACCGTGGGAGCAGATGACAACTCAGTACTATGATTATCCTTTCCCCGACATCCACAACCTTGCCATCCTCTCCATCATAATCTAGAAACAGATTTGCTTTATCTGTAAGGAAGCATCCAACCAGACATAGTGCTAGATCGACATTCTAATCCTGCTCTACATGAAAGACAAAACCAGTCTCCTCCTCCTCCACCAGTGACAACTAGTTCATTTGTGTGTCCATCACTCATCACCTTCCCTTCATACACCAAATATCAAGAACTTCACTCAAAATGCAGCCTTTTTTGGAAAGAAACCTTAGTTCTTATGGAGAGAGAAAACCCTAGCTTTAGAGAGAAAATTCTATTAACAAAAATGTAATTTTTTCAAAAATCAGTTTTACTCTTTACGTGTAGAGATCACAATATATGTAATGAGAAGAGGGGAAAAAAAGAAACACTTAACAAAAAAAGATCTATTTTGCTTTTCTAAGTTATTTATCTTTATCTATTTTAAAATATCAATCAATATTTTAATACCCCAAGAATTTAAATTTGATAAAAATGTAAATTCTTCAATAAAATCAATTTCAGTCTCATTGTGTGTAGAGATCATTGTATATGTAATGAGAAGAGGAAAAAAAACAAAACACATAACAAAAAAGGATATGTTTTTCTCGTTTAAGCCATTTATATTTAGTTATTGTAAAAATATTGATAAGAAAATCAATGATTGATATTACATATATATGCATAACAAATCAAGCATTTGTTGGAATATCAACACAAGTATGCCAAAATGTACACCATCCTTAGTGGTTCGGGCATTATCTGAACAAAGCTCGATATTTTTGGATACGAAATAATGGAGATAAAGTTCCTTGGAAAGAGAGGTTAGCTCTTTGTCATGACAAAAATTAAAAGAAAATACAGGAAAAAAAACAAGGGACATTCCATTAAGTACAAACTCAATATTCCATTCCCAACCATCCCCAATCTTCCTTTATCTCCCATATCCTTTACTCCCATTCCATTTCATTCTTTACCCCTCAGTCCTAATCAGTTCACCCATTTCACTATCCTTGCCATGTATGCAAGGTTGTTATAACCTTTTATAACAAAAGGTTTTGCTTCGTGTTTTGATCCAACAATTGGAGAATACAACTTTCATATTCTTGTCAGGAATTGTCCTATGGCAGCAACTAACGGAAGAGGATTCTCCAAATGGGCAGCATGGCCGCAGCTAGGAACCTCAACAACCTTGTGGATGTCATACTCTTTTTCATGCTTACTCCCTAAGCCAGAGCACAGTGCTTTCATCATTGCTTGAGCAATTTTCCTAAATTTTGTATCCTTTTCTCCATGCATGATAAGAAGAGGTACTCTACAATTTGGCAAATCTTCCCACATTGACCTGCTCTCTCGGGTAGAGAAAATGGTTAGTTAAAAGACAACTATATATCATTCAAACATATACATTAACCAGTACATATAACAAAAATATAACTGGCTTGATCACAATAATTGATATGTTAAATTCTTGTCGATCCACTTGACTATTCACTATTAAAATAGGTAGAGTTTTCATAGATAACATGTCTAATTAGAAATTTCTTCCACGAGGCCGAGTTAAAGAATTTGATTATTTCCTTTACTGCAAAATGGTAGATAAGCAAATTGAACATTTGAGAAATTTTAAGTTATAAAACAAACAAAATAGAACATGTAGCATTGACAGAGGACATGGCAGTAGAAAATTTTACAAAAGTAGGTTCAGATATTTGGCATCATAGTTGTAATTACGTGCTGTAGTGATGCTATATGGTGGAGCATTGCATTGCAGCCCTAGGCTGGTACCTATATTCAGATTGCATTGCATTTTCATGTTGTGGCTATCGTGGCCGCTATAGTACTGTATCTTGCATGATTTCACAGCACTAGTGGGTGCAACTTTGATAAATGGATGAAAACGCCTGTTTACCTCCACAATAGTTCATTGTTAAGGTTTTATGATTTCACTTCAATTATTCAGGGTTTGAAATTGAAACCTTATTCTGAAACAGTTGTGTATCCTTGTGTCTTGGATACATAACCCTAATCTCTGGCTCCATCTCTATCCATTTCTGACATTTTCTGGCACCATCCTGGTATTTCCAACCTTGCTCTGTTCTCTGGCACTATCTCTGACATTCAGTTGTCCTTTGATTTTGCAGTAAGCATTCTCTCTCACAGTCTCACAGGTCTTTCTTGATTTTATCTTTGTTCTCTGTTCTCTATTGCCAGAATATGAATGAATTTTGGGTAACTTTATTGTTTAGTATACAAATTACTTAACTTGTATCTGAAATTTCTCAATAATAGTGGTTTTAAAAGTCAGGCAAATATCAAAGATTGCCTTACGGGGATGAAAAACACCAATAACTCTTTCTCAAATTATCAGATAACAAATCATGTTTTGAATGGTGTGCTTAGTGATAAATAGCACAATCAAGAGGTTCAGGATCTCCTCTGGCTGCTGTGAGAATCAGGTTGCACCACATATTGCTGTTCTGGAAGTTGCAATTGGAAATTGCGTTCGCTGCAGTTTAAAATGCCTATATTCAAAATTAGATGATATTCCCAACAAGAAAAATCTCGTTTACAATGCCTATGTGCCATAGAATCTGTTCTTATGGGTATATTCTGCACTCCCCCCTCTCATGAAACACATAAGGTTTCTGATTGAAGTCAAAATACTATAATTCTGCACTATGTTTTGAGACAAATGACTAAGGCTGTACTTTGCTTTATTTCCAACCACCCGACCACAGTTTTCTGATTGTTCAGTCAACCCTCTGTTCATGCATCTCAAACACTGCTCTTTTGGTCATGTGTAGAGGTCTCAGTTCTTTATTATTTTCCCTGTGGTGTTCTTTTTTCACACTTCATAGACCATATTCTCCTAATAGGTCTTTATTTTGTTCCAACTCCTTTGTTTTCTGTTCACGTATATGATGCGTTCTGCTTTTTTTTTTTTTTAATTAATTCCATCACTATATCTTGATGGAGGGTACATTTTTGAATGGTTGTCGTGCATGTATCAATGGATTTAATGTATTATGTATATACTATATTCTTATGTGATTAATTTCTCTGCACAAAAACAATTTTAACAAAATTTGAGATATTAGGGGCCATGAATATGGCTGCTCCAAATATCCTATAGACATGCAACTGGACGGAGAAGACACTAAAAGATAAACAAAGCAAAGGAATGAACAAATAGTTAAGCTTAATTTGCTTACGGATGCCTTCCTATGCTTAATCCAGACAGCATCTGTGCAAGATTCTGCAGGTCATCATGCTGCAAGCGACTAGCAATGATTCGATTGAAATGGGGATGACTTCTTAAGCTGTTTGAGAAAAACAACAGTTGACACACTTCTAGAAGGAATACATCATAAGAAAATCAGCATAAATCCTGCACAATCTAAAGGTTAGAAAGAACAGGTTACCTTTTCCACAGCTCTCCTGCATACCAGGAACTGACAAAAAGTTCTAAACCATGTGCAATGACTGTGAGTGCTCTAGAATCATCTTTAGCAGTACGAATTTTTCTTGATAATTTATCTTTCAATCCAGGGCTCCCAGATATTAATACAGCGCCCTTTGTCTGCATCATATATGCTCAAATGTTTACCAATGGTCATTAAAACATAAAAAAATATAATACCATTGAATATAACTACTGTACCTTAGTGCAAAATTTCAGTGCCATATACAATGCAATTCTTGCGCCCATTGAATACCCAACTAGTGTAACTTTTTCTGGAGCAATGTGATGAATTAATTTATGCAATAAATCAGCAATTGTCTCCAGTGACAACAATGGTCCTTCACCAGCACCCTTTACACTATGTAATATTGATTTTCCATGACCAGGAAGGTCAACAGAAATGCATTTTGCTGATCCAGAAAAGGTCTTCATGATGTTAATCCAGTCTTCACCAGTTCCAAGAAAACCATGAAGAAATACCAGTACGTTATCCTACATTTGCTAAATCTAACTAAATCAGATCTATACGAGGGAATCAAATTTTACTCTCAGGAAAAGAAATTTGAAGTTTGATAATTTTACCTATATATACAATAGATATGCCTGTAAAGGCATAGAGACTGAATTTAAAATCTAGCCATACTACTCCATTCATTACAGCAGCCATAACATCTGTTCATTTAGTATATATTGTTCATAAAACTTATGTGCAGAAAATTATTTTCATTGAGTTAAAACTGATTGCAGAGGTTTAATAAATAGGAGAACAAAACAGAGCCTGTACATAATCTAATCCTGGAAACTGTAAGCATTGTATAAGAGAGCAGTTATCCAACTGACTCTCGGGTAGTTACACAGATGTCACTATGGCAGCTGGGCTTGTTATTTCTATGTGCGCGCTAAAAAAGGAAAACAATCATACCATTGATCCTGCAAATTAAAACAAATAATTAATGTTTAGCTCTGCAAAAGGATCCAATGATCCTGATTGATTTTACAGAGAGAACAAATCTTGTTTGAATGATCCTGACTGATTTTAGAGAGAGAATAGATCTTGTTTTTCACCAATATTCCGCCTTCAGCATTATGCTTTTGCAGTATATGGTAGTCTAATAACAGGAATGGAAAGCTAGGGTTTTCATCCGTTGTTATTTGTAGTTTCAATATGTATATGACCCCATTGACACAAGTTAGGAATCCAAAGACACTCAAAGCACTATGATCTTCTGCTTGACTTTATTTGCCTTATTTTTTATGCTCAATATAATGCAAGAGAATTAATGCATGCGTAAGGAAGTAGGATGCACCATAGATATTTATGCTACCATACCAAAATTCTGCATCTAAATTACTGAGTGAATATTAAAGGACAGTGTATCAAAATATAGATCAGCAATCATAGCAATTTATTATATTTTAAGATTGTAAATAAAATATTATTATGTATGGAAACTTCATACTTACATTTGTTTTAAGGCCAGTCTCACGAACTTCAAAAGAACAAGATAAATTGTTAAGCTCTACTTTATATTGGTATCGACGAACTTGCTCCTCAGCAATAATGTAAGAGATAACTTTCTGGTTGACTTGAAAATCATGTACCAATCGACTAGCATTTGCCACAGATGCTTCAACAAAACCAGTTTGTGGATTACGACAAATCAAAAGTGGACTAGGTGTGACATCTTCCTTAAGCCAACGGTAGGTTCCTAGACCATGTGCTACGGTACATGCTGCCACATCATCTAACACTTTGAATGTACCTAAACTCAGAAGTTCAAGATAACTAGAAAACTGAGTATATGCAGACAGACTCAGACTGCTTTCAAATGCAGCACTTACAACAGCCATCTTCCCCATCTGGTGAGCCCATTGGGCAATTAATGCTGCATTCTCAAATCCACCAACAACACTTGGTTTAATAACCTGAAAATTCATTACAAAATTCTAAATAAAACAGAGTTATCATTTTATATGGACAAGGTCATTAACTCAGTTTTTTTTTTTTTTTTTAAATTCTAAATATTTTGCATTTCTGAGTAAAACTTTATTTTCTTCATTGATAATCATTAGAAGGAATTACACATAAATAGAAGACTAAGGGCTGAAAAATAGGAAATCCATTAAATCTGGAATTTCCTCAATCAGCAGATCTCTAGGCAAGAAAAAAAACAAAAGCATATGCCAACAAAAAAATCTGAAATAATAATTGCAGATCTTTCCCTATTTTATATTTATTCTTTCCTAAAATTCAGAATAGCAAATATTCCTCCTAGAAACCCCCCCCCCCCCCCCCCCTTCTCTCTCTCTCTTTCTTGTCAAGTTAGAGCATCAATGTCTAACATGCCCAACTTGCTTACAAACATTTCAAAACTAGGTCTAGAAGCCCTTTGGTGAAAATGTCTACTATTTGCTGCATAGAGGGAACAAATGGCAAACAAATATCTCCACATGCTTCATGCGATCATGCTGAACAAGATTTGGAACAATACTTATGGATTGCTGATTCTAGGGCTAATCAGCTACTAATTAGGGATTCTACTACTAATTCTAACACCTTCAAAACAGTAGCAATGCTCATGGTATTTACATAACTGTAACCATAACATATAAATAACTAGATTATAAGTAGATATTATAACTAGTTTTATATAACTAGTTATTATGGGAGTATTCAACTTCATTATACTGTTTTATTTTTCCCTTACTGCTTTCCTTAGTTACTAACCCTTTAGGTTAGTTACTTAACCACACAACAGCTGTCATGACAGCTGTTGTTAGTTAGGACAGTTAGACCGTTAGTCTAACTATATATACTTGTAAAGTGTATTGAATCATTGGGTTTTACAATTCAATAACAGAAACTCTTAACATAGTTTTCCCTAAACCTCATTTCTCTCTTTCTTTCTTTCTCTCTCTCTCTCAGATTCGTTTATGGTACACAGAGCAAGGTTCGATCCTTAACTTCTGTTCATGGCTTCCGCAACCAACAACAGCACTTCTCCGCCTCCTCCCACACCGCCACCTACACTGCTGGCAGCAACTGGGTCTTTTTCAACTCCGACGGCTGTTCACACACTGTTTTTGCGAAATTGACCGATTCGAACTATATTTTGTGGCGATCTCAGGTTCAGACTGTGATTAAGGGCCATGGTCTTCTTAGTTACAATTTTGCACCGCAAATTCTTCAGGAATTCGCTTTTGTTCATGATCAGGATCATAATATTTTTTCCCTAGTATCAGTTTTGGGAGCAACAGGATCAATTGATCCTCTCCTGGCTTCAATCCATCATCTCTGATTCCGTTCTCCCTTGTCTGATTCATTGTTCAACATCGTGGCACCTTTGGGATAAGCTCCACGAGCACTTTCTCTCCATCGCTCGTGCCAAGAAGAAGCAAATCGGAGGTGAACTTCATTCCATTTCCCTTGAGAATCATTCAATTATGGCATATTTGCTGCATATTCAGATTCTGCTTGATTCTTTGCTTTCGATTGGGGATTCTGTGTCAATGAACAAACATACCAATATAATACCCGATGGCTTGCTTGATGAGTATGAGACTATTGTCACGTTCTTGGCTATAAAATCGAGCCTCTGACTCTTAATGAAGTCACTTAGATGTTGCTTGCACAAGAGTCTCACCTTGAAAAGTCTCGCAAAAAGAACCTAGGTACTGTGAATATGGCTGAAGGTACCTCAATTTCATGAGACACAAGATTCTGAAGCACAGGTGCACCTTAGGCAAGCTTCTTCTGGTTCTGGTTATGATAGTGCGTATAATAGTAAAGGCCGAGGTGGTAGCCGGAATTTCTCTAGAGGTGGCCGAGGTGGTGGCCGCTTTGCTGATGTTCAGTGCCAAATCTGGCACAAATACAGGCATGAAGCATCATATTGTTATCATTGTCATGATGATAACTATGTCCCCTCTCAGCCTAAGTCTAATTCTCAGAGTCAACACACCAATTCAAACCAGCACACAGAATCCCACTCCAAACAACACTTCTAAGCCTACCTACCAAACATCTTCACCATATCCCAATTATCCCTATCCTCCATCAAACCAACCCTTACCCTTACTATTCATACTTTCCTTTTAAGCCACCGTTCTACTATCCTCCACCAAATCAAACCCAGCTAAACACTACCAACTCCAATACTGTTCCTTTAATTACTTCGTTAATTTGAATAAAAAACCATATAAGTAGACTAAAATTATCTCAATTCCACAGAAAAACGACATTGCAGTTTGCTAATATAATTATATTTTTTTTTTGTAAAGAAACAATACCAATACCTAACTGATGTAAAGCTAGTCTGTCCTTTATGTCTTACAAAATTTTTTATTTACTTACAACAGCAGCTATTGCTGGATGAGCAAACTTCGCTAGCTTTTCCATGGGATTTTCTTGAATGTTATCTATGGTTTCATCTAAAGCAACAGGTAAGCCGCTTTCTTCGCAAAACTTGAGAATATCATCTTCATCCTGAACAGGCTCCTGCAAAGGGGATATTTTAATCAATTTATAGACAAACATGCAACAACAAATATATTGGTGGAGACCATATAATGAAAAGCTAAAGAGTATCTTGGTTTAGAGAAATATTTTATTATTCTCTTTTATGGAAAAAAAATAATAGTACATGTGTATTTATGCAGAATTAAGGATGTTAAGTGCATCTACTTGGTCAAGAGGTACCAAAGAAAGATGTTTTTAGATACTTGGGATCAATTTTGCAAAAAGGTGGTGAGATTGATGAGGATGTAAATCATAGAATCAGAACATGGTGGATGAAATGGCGGAGTGCATCTGGGTTTTTGTGTAACCGGAAAATTCCCCTTAAGCTAAAAGGAAAATTCTAAATAACAACTGTAATACCGGCAATGTTATATGGAGTGGAATGCTGGCCAACACATAGGCAACATGAGCATAAAATAAGGGTAGCAGAAATGAGGATGTTAAGGTGGATGTGTGGTTATACGAAGATGAATAAGATAAGAAATGAGGATATTCGACGAAAGGTAACAATAATACCGGTGTGTAAAAAGATGAGGGAGCATAGATTGAGGTGGTTTGGATACGTTATGAGACATCTACTGGATGCTCTCGTAAAAACAAGAGTTTATTACCAAGAGCTCGACACAAAAAGAGGTAGAGGCATAGTTATCAATCCCGGATAGCGGAGCGGAGCGACCGCCCTCAAAACTGGGATAGCGGTATGGCGGATAGCGGGATGACCGCTATTCTAATGTTTTTATATGTGTTAAAAAATTTATAATATAAATATATAAGCTGAAAAAGAGAAATATAACTAAAAATTCATGCACTAATTATCATTAACAATAAAAACTCTAAAGCAAAATATAAAGCAAAATTTATACTAAAGAAAAGGAAAGTATCAGAGCATGTAAGTGCTGTTAGCTTTTGCTAACAGCACTCCTTTGTAAATAGTTAGTAATTAGCAAGGCTGTAGTTAGTAATTAGCCTTTTATGTACTCTACTCAGCTGTAAGTACAGCAGTCAGTTACTTAGTGATGTTTCATCAAGTTAGTGGTAAGAGGTTATAAATACCTCACATGTACAGCTTTGTAACTAATTTTTCATTCTTTGGAAATAAAGAAATGCAGTTACTGTTCATTTCTCTCTCTGTCTCTTTTGTTCATATTCTGTAACATGGTATCAAGAGCTCAATTTTTGCACTGATCGTGCATTTTGATCCGTTGCGTTTCTGTTCTAAGCACTCGTTCACGTTTCTTTCCCTGTTTGGATTGCGCATCCTCTGTTCTAGGTCTGGTTCGTGATTGGTTTCAGATTGGAGTGCGAGTAATGAGCTTCTCGTTCGCGTTTCTGTTCAAAGCACTCGTTCAAGCTCTCGTTTGAGACTGGGACGACTCCAAACAAGGCCGTCGGAGAAGGAAGAGCAGCTGGTCGGAGCAGGTAGAATCGTCGGAGGTTTGCGCGCGCAGGGAAGTGAGGGAACGAAGGTCACACAAGAAGGATGACAGAATTGCGGACGCGTCACCACGATCGCACGTGCTCCGCTACCCCCCGTCGCGGCCACAACAGTTGCAACAGTAAAACGCACCGCTACTCTACCCATTGTAGCGGCACATGTCCGCTCAGCCCTGCTCCGCCACGATCCCGGGCGCGACGACCGCTATTGATAACATAGGGTAGAGGTTGACCGATACTTACCTGGGGAAATGTAGTTAAACAAGACTTAATGGAGTGAGAAATAGATTGGCGGATGGTGTGTCTTAGGACTGAGTGGAGAAAAACTATAAGCTTGGTGGAGGGTTTCCATTAGTATCTATATGTTCCAGTCGTTCCCTTTTTTCCTAGTTCTTTTCCTCTTCACTTCTCCCCTCCTCCTTTCATCATTCTTTTATTTTAGCTTTTTTTCCCTTTCTTTTGTCTTTTTTCCCCTTTTTTTTCCCCTCTTCCTTTTTTTTTTGTCTTATTTCCGATCTATCATTGGGTTTATCTACCACTGACCCCAATTAATTTGGGTTAAAGGTGCTGTTGATATTGATGTTGTGTATTTATGCAGAATTGAATGATTGATTCTGCTACAAATATGGAAATAAACAGAAAAACATATCTCCTAAAAATCAGGAGAAATAAAAATATAAATGCACATAATCTAAACGTATCTGAATTGATTTAATTCAGATTTGTTGCTTCTAAAAAAGATCCAAAGAATCTGGACAACAGATTTGACAGAGTAAATCCATGAACCACAAAAAATGTATTATTTTCTTAGTCTACCTCAATATACTGCAGGTTACAATCCTTAACCATAGAGCTGAATTTCATAGCTTCTTCATAAGTCCAGCTTCGATTAGCATCTGCACGGATAATAATCTGGCAACCAACTTTCTTTCTCACTTCTTGTATTAGTGCTGCATCATGCATTGGATCACCCCCACGTGCTACCTGCATAGCAATAACATTAACTATTGGCCTTCACCAGATTCTCCAACAGTTGGTCTATATAAAATGTAGCTGAGGGCTGATAAGTGTATGTAGCAGAAACTAAACATGAACAGGTCACCTTCAGCTTAATTGCAGAAAATCCTTCCTCAGTTAGTTTGGCAGCAACATCAGCAACTTCATTTGGAGATCCATTTGAATCAATTAACGCACAAATCTGAACATTTAATGACCTCTCACATTTATTGTTCCCATTTATTGAGGGATAGAGTATGTTCAGCATGTTGGAGCCTTTTGCATCAGCAATGGCATTGAGGATAGCCATTTCCAAGCCACATCTGACACTTGGAAAAATAGAAGATGGCTGCATCACAACAACAGCAATATCTTAAATCTGTTTGTAACAAATTGATATTTTAATGTCAAGTAAGAAGTTCCCTTATCATTTAAGCTGAAAGGTTACAAGTGCACAATAAGGAAAGTTTTTATTGCATCTGTATTCTGTTTTAATCACACCACTCATACAAAATCCCTTTGTTAGAGAAGAATTTGAAACCACATGAAGGAACTCATCACCTAAACATCTAAACCTTTAGGTGTAGCTCCATTAATGGTTTCTATTTGTATAATATCTCTAGCCCTTGTCTAAATAACATAGATTAGACAACTTACCATGATGCCCAACTCATGCCATATCCAATATGAAAATGAACCCTTCAATAGAGAGAGGAAGCAACTAACATCAACATTTTCCATAACATGGATAAGAAACCTAAGTTGATATTCAGCATCTACAAGATTTTCCCTGTGGATGTCAATAGGTGCAACCTGTTTGGTGGCAGTGACATATGAACAAGTAATTTTAGAAAGTGTAAGAGAATATAAGAAAATTGGAAAAGGAATTGGATAACATGACAAAAAAAATGGAGACTAAAAAACAAAGACAAGGGCTAACAATTTAAAATTGAGGACCCACTAACCACTCATTTGTTGACCACAGATCAAGACTCAAGTGGATAACAATCACTCTAGAACTGAGTGAACCACATGATTGATTAATGAATCTTGTAAGTGAAGATGTTACTGTCCTCTAATCATTGTGTGTAATTCACACAAAAACAAAATCTTAAAAAAAAAGTTAACTAGTTCAGTGCAAATTAATATAAAATTGTTTGTCCTCCCAAGTCCCAACAGCTTAAGAATCTACTAGAATGTTCCACAATCACAATGGCTACGGTATAATTCTTTAAATGATTTAGCAACTGTTAAAATATATGTATTTGATTTTGTGTTATTGGGCCTTAAGCCCATTTATACTTGTATTATATCTATTAGCCTTTCAATGAGAAATATGAGAGACATTTGTGGGTCCAAGTCTCATCCCTAGAAACTCAGACATGTGCCCCACACGCCGATCTCAGTTTCTGCCTTCTTTTATCTGGTAGCTTTTGCAGCACGTGACAGTGTGTCTGGCAATGTCTCCAACCACTGCAACCACCATCAAAGTCATCAGATGTCAGATGTCAAAGTGTGACTGCTTTGCCTTTCTGGGATGTGTGAAAAAAATATTTCCTCTCTTTGGGAAGCTTTTGGGAAGCGCAAACCCAAATTCTGCTCCAAAAGCACCGGTTTCTTCTCTCCTTGGCTGACCTATGGCTAACTCTCAACCTACAAAGGCTGATTCTTCCATCTTTACCAACCATGTTATTGTCCCTTTTTCCTTTGACAAGTTGGATGCCAGCAACAATGATTCCTGAGCCTCCAACATTAAATTTTGGCTATGCGGTCAAGGTAACAAAGACCATCTCACACACACAGCTGCTTCTATTCCCACCTTCTGGACTAAGACTGATACCCAGCTGTGTTGCATCCTCAAATTCACTATTAATCCTTCCCAAAAGTCAGTTTTCCATGCTCACAAAACATGAGGCTGTATGGCAGCAGGCTAAGGTTCTCTACACCAATGATACTCAACAACTCTATAAAGTTTACCAAAATCTTGTTAGTATCATTGCTTCTTATAGAATTGATTTGTGTAACTGTGTGTTAGAACATGACACACTTGTCCTTTATTGATAATGCATAAACATAATCAATACTGATTACAAAATCAATCAATTACTGATTAATAGCGAATAAAATATCTAATTTTTGTCTAGTAATATATGTAAGATAAGAGCGTATCTCAAACTCCCCCTCAAGCTGGAGCATATACCTCATATGAACCAAACTTGTCACAAATGTGGTCAACCCAGAATCTTTGAGAGGTTAAGTGAACATGAATGCAAGTTGATCTTTAGAATTGACAAAATCAATGATAATTCCTCTTGAGATTACCTTCTCTCTCACAAAATGGCAATCTATCTTTATGTGCTTGGTTCGCTCATGGAAAACCGGATTTGATGCTATGTAGAGATCTTGATTGTCACAGATTAATGTAGTGGCTTGAGTGTCTCCAAATTTGAGTTGTTGGAGAAGTTGTCTGAGCCATGTAATCTCGCAAGCAACTACTGTTATCGCACGGTACCCAGCTTCAATGCTAGATCTGGAAACCATGCTTTGCTTCTTGCTTCTCCATGAGATCATATTCCCTCCAATAAGAACACAATACCCAGAAGTGGATCTCTTAATGGTGTCCCTGCCCAATCAGAATCGAAGTAAGAAACGATCTTGGTATTGCCTTTGTCTTCATACAACATTCCACGACCTAATGCATTCTTGATGTATCAAAGGATACGTGTGATGGCATCCCAATGAGTATCACAGGGAGCACTCAAGAATTGGCTCACACAATACTAACAACAAACATGATGTCTGGTCTGATGACAATGAGATAATTAAGCCTTCCTACAAGTCATCGATATCTTCTCGAATATTTCAAAGGCTCGCCCTAACCTGAAAGAAGTTTAACATTAGGATCCATCGGAGTGTCGCTTGGGCGACAATCAAGCATTCAAGTCTCGGTCAAAATGTCTAAGGCATACTTACACTGGGAAATGACAATGTCAAAAAAGGATCTAGCAACTTCGATGCCGAAGAAGTACCTGAATGGACTCATGTCCTTAGCCTAAAACTGACTGTGAAGATCAGACTTGAGCCAGAGAACGTCATCAAAGCCATCGCCAGTGATGACAATGTCATTAACATAGACAACAACATAGATGCAAAGGCTAGACGGAGAATGGAAGGAAAATACTGAGTAATCAGCTTCAAAAAAAATCATACCAAACACAAGGAGAGTGGAGCAGAAACAATCAAACAAGGCACGAGGAGGTTGCTTCAAAGCATAGAGTGAGCAGCCAAGCTTACAAACAAGGCATGAGTCACTAGAGACCGTAAAACCAGGTGGCTGATCCATGTACACCTCTTGTAATTCCCCATGCAAGAAGACATTTTTGTTGTCCAACTTGTGTAAAGGCCAATGTCGGATGCCGGCCATAGCAAGCAAAAGGCGAACAAAGGTGATTTTGGCCATAGGAGAAAATGTGTCGCCATAATCAAGACCAAAATTTTAAGTATAGCCCTTAGCCACCAAGCGAGCTTTGTAGCGATCAATAGTGCCATCTGGTCCGATGATTGTTGTATAGAACCACCGACACCCAACAATGGCTTTGTTGGGAGGTATTTCTGCTAGAATTGCTTGTTGTCAATTGTGGTCAGCCATAGCTTCACTTGTAAACTTAGGAATAGACACAGAATCCAAAGAAGAGATAAAAGAGAAATAGGAAGGAGATAAACGATCACAAGTAAGGGTAAATTCATACAAAGGATTAGGATTACGAGTAGACCAAATACCTTTGCGCAGCGCAATGGGAAATTCAGGTGCAGGTGATGATGGTGGAAGGACGTTTGGAGCAAGAAATGATGTTGGAGGATCACTAGGTGGTGGTTCCTGTGTCTGTTGGTAGTAGACTTGTAATGGAGGTGGAGTAGGAGCAACTAGTGGTGCTGGAAAACAAGTGGAACCTCCAGAGTAACATTATCAACAGTGGAGGAAAAGAAAGTAGTCTCCAAAAATGTAACATCAGCAAAGACCAGATACTGTCGAAGTTGAGGAAAGAAGCATTGGTAACCTTTCTGGAGGCAGGAGTAACCCAGAAAAATAAATTTTAGGTACTTGGCAGAGAGTTCATTTTTACCTGGAGTGAGATACTGGACAAAACACGTACTCCCAAAGACACGAAGAGGAAAAGGATGGAGTTTGTGAGATTTTTCCTGATATTGTATTTAATATTAGAATATCATATTTCCTATGAATCAAAATTGATTCCCTTTTCATAGTATAAATATCATGAAGTGTGGTCTACTTTTGACACACAACATTTTAGTAAATAACACTGTTATATCGTATCAGAGCTAGGTTATATGCACTTCCTTTCTCCAAAGCTACCTCACCCTAGGAGTCATCCCCCACAGACGACTAGAACGCCGCCTGACCCTACACCCTCCACCCTCCACCTCTAAACACGCCGCCACTTCACCAGCGCGTAGACCTTATGTGACTACACCAAATAGGTGCGTGAGCCTTTTTTTGGCGTACCCACTCGCCAGCGATCTCTTTGCTAGACTCGTGTACCTCGAGCACACCTTCCCAACCCCCTGTTTCGCACTTTTATCAGTGTTTTCATTTGGCCTCTATCGGTTACACAGCCGCCAACACTTCTGTTGTTACGTTCACAATTGTTCCATTAATACCATACATAAAATTCACTGGCATCACAAACTACAGTACTTGGGCCGCTGCTGTTCAATTGTAGTTCCAAGGCCAAGGCCGTGCACATCTCTTAACGAATGTCCAACCAAAAATCAAGTCCATTAGAAGCAAATAGACACCTCTTTATGCAGCGTGCTATGGTTCTCACTTGCTTCCAACCTTCAGGCACAGTACCAAGCTTTTACAATCTTCTATGATGGTGGACCAAGACCAAGAAAGTTTACTCCAACGATGTCCATCATTTCTATAGTGTACTCAGTAGCTTAATGAATATTAAGTTGGAGAAACATGGACATGCAGACCTACCTTGGTAAGCTTGATCATTTGGTTGTGGAATATTCCATTCTTATGCCCTTTACTACTGATGTAGAGACCTTTTACAAACAACGCGGACAGTTCTTCATGGTGGTTTCTCTTGCTGAACTCACACCGGACCTTTACACGGTCCTCAATCAGATCTTATCAGCTACTACTGCCCTTCCTTATGACATGGTTCATGAGAAGTTATTGCATCTTTCCACTCCGCATACTTGGTTCCTCTTTCACGTTTATCGGGGATTCCTCTGCCCTTGTCTCTCACTCCTCTCATTGTGGTGGACGTCGACGTCCTCATTGCACCTACTGCAACCGCTAGAATCATGAAGAAGCAGTTTTGCGCCAAAGCTAGAGAGCAGTCTCGATCAGTTAATGTGACCCAAGTCATCACTCCTGCTTTAGATATCACTATCTTCGCCGCTGGGTATAATGAATTTCTCCAGCTTCAAGCAGCCAAAGAACTTGGATCACCTGTTACCATTGTAGCTCAGTCTGGTAAGTCTGTAGCTTTTGTTTCTTAGTCAAGCTCTCTTGAACCTTGGGTACTTCATTCTGGTGCCTCTAATCATGACTGGTAACCAATCTCTTTTCTCTTGCCTTTTCCGACATTTTTCTCTTTGTTACTCTTAGATTAAAGTCTAGGGCATCAGACAAACCCATCCTCTTCATCAATTTCCTTACATTTTGTCTTATTTGTTCTTGGTTGTCTATTTAATTTAATCTCTATTAGCAAACCCACCCACACTCTTGATTTTTCTGTCCTTTTTTGTTAATAATTATGTTCCTGTACAAGATCACCGCACTAGACGAACGATTGGGGCAAGAATGAGTCTAGAGGATTCTATCCATTTATGCCTCTGGTTGTGTGTGTCTCCTCTGCCTCCCCAGGACTCTCGCATCAATGCCTTGGGCACCTGAGTCTGGAAGAATTGCGTCTGTTAGTTCCTAGTTTATCTACCGTTCAATCCTTTCAGTGCACGTTACGTCAACTAGGTAAACATACTCAGAACAGTTATGGTCCTCGTGCCAATAAGCATGATGCATCGCCACCTTTTGGTTTTAGTTCACTCTAATATTTGGGGTCCTAGTCAAGTCTGTACCACATTATTCCAATGGTTGTAGTAGTTGCAACGAGGACATCAATGATCACTGATAGATGCACCATTATTAGAGGAATGAGAAACATGGGTAGAGCACTCCCTGGTAGACGTGGAAGATTTTCCAAAAGTATGCGGAGTGGACAGACACAACAACTACTCCGAAACCATGTCATAGGTAGGAAAATTGGGACCCGATAGTATCTGATTGCATACTGCATCAAGTTTTGATGGGAGTCCAGTCAAAGCAAGCACCATGAAAAGGCATGTCTGCAATGTCAGCATTCTCTAATTTGTTTGTAGAATATTCCACAATCAAGCGATTGAGCTTACCTCGGTATGTCTACATGTCAGCATTCTCCAACTCGATGTTTATTAAAGCAGTAAGCAAACTATAAACACGATGGACATCGTTGGAGTATACTTTCTTGGCCTTGGTCCACACATCATAACAGTTTGTAAGAGCCCAGTATTGTGCCTGAAAGTTGGGAGCAAGAGAAAACCAAAGGATGCTACATAAAGAGGCGTTAATTTGCTTCCAACAAACTTGATTTTCAATCGGAACATCCTTCAGTTTTGTGGTCAAGTGATCACGGCTTTGGTCTTGGAACCACAACTGAACAGCAACGCCCAAGTGCTGTAGTTGGCTGTCCCAATGAGTTTTTGGCAGGGGATAAGGGGTATGTTTGTGAAAGTCACCGCAGAGGAAGTAGATCCAGAATTAGGTGAAGCCATCGCCAAAGAGCAACCAAATGCAGCTAAAAGTAGCCAAACAGCAGACAAAAAGGGACTTTGGAAGAAGAGGAGCACGCCGGAGTGTAGACAGCACCTAAGTTTTACTGCCAACGATTCCCAAATACAACACCAGGGAATCAACACCAACTATCCCTTTCCCTTGTTAACTGTCAAGTCTATTTTATTTGTACCTGATTGTCCCTTTAATCAATCCTATTATTGTTTAGAAACATTCACTAAAGACATGTTACCTTGTAGGATTGAAGCTCGGGACAGAAGATTGGCATCGGATGCGAGTCTCAATCTCTATTACCTAAGTGTGTTCTGCCACCGCATCTTCCCTCACCACACATGCCTAGTTTGGACATCTTGGTCTTCCTAAACTTCAGAAGTTGTTGCCAAGTCTCTCCAAGTTGTCTGTTTTACATAGTGAGTCATGTCAATTAGGAAAACACACATCACTCATTTCCTGACCATGTCAATAAAACGGCTAAGCCCCTTTTAGTTGTAGTCTATTCAGATGTGTGGGGTCCCTCTCAAATGGTAACTCCTACTAGTATTAGGAATTTTATTACATTATTGATTCTTCAAACAAGAGAGTTTTCGTACTTTATAGCTTTCAATCTGTTGTTATTGAGATATTGGTTAGCTTACACCTTTCCTGACCATTTATAAATAGAGGCTCAGCTCATTGTACTATTTCATTTTTCACATTCCAATAAAACTCAGAATTCTTTCTATACTTTTCCCCTTAGCTCTCATCTTTTCTAATAATCTTCCTCAACTTATTGAACTTTAATATGGTACCAAAGCTTCTATGTTCCTCGCACCTGATTGTCCCTTCAATATACTTTATGTCCCCTCTATCTTATATGAAGACCCATCTAAGCATCCTCCGACAGTACAATCTCTTTAGCATATCAATGTCTCCTAAACCAACCGGTGGCACCTGTACCTATCAACTCTTCCCCAGTGCCAACCTCTACCAGATCCAGGCCTGCCATTTGACCTTGAACTACCCATTGCCCTATGGAAAGGTGATCATCTACCTGTAACCCATCTCATTATGTTACGTTGAGTTATCACTGTCTTTTTTCCAAAACTACCCTTCATTGGAACTTGATATCATGAATAAAAAATGGTTAATAGCTATAGAATCTCAGTTAGTTGAGGGGGTTTTAGGGATGGTGTCATTAAATAAGGTAAAAATAGTTAGAAAAAAATATATTTTGTTCCATAACTCACAATTTTTTTGCTCATATTTGACTCCAAAGAGTATATATATAGTAATAATTATTTAACATTTATGAAAATATTAGAATAGCGGTCATCCCGCTATCTACTACTCATTTTTTTGTGTCAGCCACTCCACACTGCTATCCATATCTTGTATTAGAGCTATGAACTCTAACTCCATAAATACATTTAATTAAAGAAATCTAGCTTTTATCTCATCTTCAGTTTCTTAACAGCCCAATGTTATTATAAAGCAAGACATTAATGTAAAGCAAGACATGATATAACATGAAACTGATACCAACCTCACCATAACCAACACTTCCCTCTTCAAGCACTAAAGATAAAATAAATCCTTCTCTATAGAATTCCTTACAACTATCACTAACAAATGTTGATGTTGGCGGAGCTTCAAGTGCAATTCTGCCACAGAACCATTACATTCAATGCAAGGAAAAGAATCAAAAGAAAGAAACATCCAAATAAAGTAGAGATTAGAATCTCTGTGCAATGTGAAAACTCACCTATATTTAGAACACTGTATTTCACGGATTTTGAATAAACACAACTTGTCCTTTATAGAGCCTTGACTGAAAATCCATGACAGGAAACTTATGGTGTGTTGCGTAGTTTGGAGTGCGAATTTTTTCAAAATGCTGAGTCAAGAAACGAAGATGTTGGCAAAGAGTTGTTCATTAAGCCAACAAAATATTAAATAATCAAAATGCAAACTAAACCTGTGGAAACTGGCATTGGCATTAATGGAACTCTCAATTTCAACCATACAGTCCATTTGCTCATGTTGTGCTACACACATAGCTTCTTTAAGTTCTGCCTTTGTCTTCACATGCATATGTTTGATGCTGCAAGTATATTGATTTTTTCCTTAGGAAAGAAAAGGTAGCATTGGTAGAACATGGCGTGAATATCAAAATAATTGGGGAAAATATTTAATTTCAAAAGAAAATACAAAATTTAATGTGAGCGTATGTAGATTAGATAGATAGATTACAACATTTTTGCTTAATAGAGAGAACCAGCCCATACAACTATGCATTCTAGGGGTAGTTGTCTACTCTGCTGTATAAAGCATACCTTACCTTTTTCAGTTTGGATTTCAGTTTCCTGTCAAGTTCAGTCTATGAAGCACGCACTTTGACACAAGCCGGACACAGACACAGACATTCCGACACGGCTAAGGTCTAAAATATAGGACACAGGGACACCACATACACACACAAATAGAGAGACTCTAATGAATGAAATATGAGTAACATATAACAAAATATCTAAATTGATGGTATATTCATTTTTTTAAACCAACCTTCTATGTTATTTAATAATAACAAGACTCAAAACAGGCAAGAGACATTAGTTTTGTTAATATTTATATTAAATTTTAAGCTGACTTTTCCAAAATTTAAAAAAAAAAAATTTTTTTAATAATATTAATGTGTGTCCATCCATATAGAAGTGCCCTTTAAAGTGTCTGAATTGTGTAAAGATGTTGACTTAAGTGTCTAAGCTAACAATTTTTTTTCTTTAAATGGAAACTTAATAATGTACCAAAACGAAAAAATACAAAAACACAAAAGACCAAAAGTAACATTTAGCCTATATTATATTTCCTTTGGTTTTAGTCCTTTTTAATTAATGACAGCATGACACCATGTGCTAACGTGGCATGATGACATCATCAAGTGATGACATGGCATGATGATGTCACCATTTTGTTTGCCACATCATCATTTTTGTGACGGTGACTAATGACAGGGACAAAAAGCAAAAAAGCGCTAAATTGCAAGGAAGAAAAATATAGTAAAGCCGTCTTTCTATTTTTGCATGGTGCATTTCCCTAATTACTGTTAGTTGTCATTGTGGTAAGGCAGTTATAACTATCTTCATGACAGTTATAACTACCATAGATGACACTAGGATTAGTTGTAGCTCTTGTAAGGACCCTCCCTGTGGCGCGGCTGGCGCCAGATCCCACGCGGATAGCGCCAGCATTTTCAGAGGAAAACCCTGTGAAGGGTATGGCGCGGACAGCGCCAGATCTGGCGCGGGTAGCGCCAGGTTTCCTGGAACATGGCGCGGGTGGCGCCATGTGTGGCGCGAGTGGCGCGGGAAGTGGCCTGGAAAGCCAAGTTCCTCTGGTTTTCCACGCTACCAGCGTCAAGGTTGGCGCTGGCAGCGCCAACTGGGTTTAGAGGTTGGCGCGGATGGCGCGGGCTGTGGCGCGGATCGCGCCACAGGCTTGACAGGTCCACGCTGATAGCGTGAAGGTGGCGCTGATGGCGCCAGAAGGTTTTGCAGCTGGCGCGGATAGCGCGGTGTCCCGCGCGGATCGCGCGGGAAGGTCGGTGCAGCCATTATATATAAGGGGGGTCGCGTTTTTCAGAGGAGAAAAGGCTTCTCCTTCTTCCCCACGACCCCAACCTCCATTAAAGCTGTTCCCAAGCTTCCTAGGGCCTTATATCTTGGCCTAAACACCTTCCAAAGCTTAGAAAATCTCCTAGAAACCAAGTTTGAGCCAAAATCCTTCCTCCCTATTCATTGAAAACCCTTTCTCTGAGGAAGCTGCAGAGAGCTCGAGATTGGGCGAGGAACGGCGGTGGTTCAGAGCACCAAGGCTAAGGAGAGTAGCCCAGAGGCCTTCCTCGGCAGTTCTGAGGTAAGAAACTCGAGTTTCTCCGATTGATTTTGGATTTGGGGGTTTTTGATGAATAGTGACCCATCTGTGATAGAGCTAGAATTAGCTCTGGGTCCAGTTGAGAGAAGTGCTTAGAATGATGAGAGGAGGAAGGATTAGCTTTCAGTTTATGATTTGGTGATTGTTGGTTTTGGCTCTAGGCTGTGCATGTGTGAATTGGACTGAGTCACTTGATTTGAGACATGCAAGAGCCATGTTGAGAGGCAGTTGAGGGCTGTTTGATGAGCTAATGTTTGGTTATGTGCCTGAATGGTCTGTGATATGTGTTTGTGTGCTCTGTTAGGGCTTGACACTGAGGGTGTCAGAGAAACAGACCGTGATTCAAGAGACTGGAGCTGTGAGGCACTGTTTGCCAGGTAAGCTCATCGCTCTGGGGATTGTTCCCTTTCTCCTGTTTACCACCCAAGTGGGTGATTGACGCATGCCATACTTGTATTGCATTTGTTATGGGCATGCTGTTGAATGAAAGGCCGGAGTAGCCTATTTAGATGATTTGTTATGACTGAAGCCTGAGAGGCTAGAAGAACGGTTCTTGGAGTGATACTCAGACCGTTCGAGATATATGATTGTATGATGAATCCTAGGTTAGACACCGAGATGGGTGAGAATGTATATGTACCTGATGTTGCAGGTGATGGAACCTAGAGGATACTGCGATAGTATCGGGCTAGTGAGGTTCCCTAGCCAGAGGAAGAGTTTGAGGACTCCCTGGAATAGCTGAGATTCCATGGGAGGTGCCACTGCTCTCCACTAAAGTCCTAAGGGTGGATGGCTCTGCACAGAGGTTTCCCTTAGGCAGTCATGTGTAAGACCTGGAGGGTTATTCCCAGGCAAGTGATTGTAT